>JABWIB010003507.1:0-26405 GCA_016617825.1 Platyplectrum ornatum
TGGAATCAGGGGATTACATTTTAAGTTTTGTTTTCTGGTTAACATATGTCCTGTTCCAAAATTAAATGGATTAAAATGCTTTAATTCCTGTTAAACACCTGAAGGGTTAATAAACTTCCAAAATGCAGTTTTGGATACTTTGAGGNGTGCAGTTTTTGAAATGGGGTCATTTATGGGGGTGTGTAACAAGCAGGCCGCTCAAAACCACATCAAAAGTCTTAAAATTATGAAAAATTGCTACTTAGTTTATGAGCCCCCTACCGCCCTAAAAAAGTAAAAGTGAATGATAAATAAAAAGTAGACATATTGAAATTATTATTTATTAACTATTTTGTGTGGTATGACTATCTGTGTTACAAGCAAAAATTATAACATTTTGAAAATGGTGAAATTTTAGCATTTTTCATGACATTTGCGCATTTTTCACAAAAAAATATTGACTGGACTGTATCAACCAAAATTTACCACTAACATAAAGTACAATGTGTCACGAAAAATCAGAATCAGTTGGATACGTTAAAGCATTAAAAAGTTATTACCACAAAAAGTGTAACATGTCAGATGTGTAAAATAGGGCTTGGTCATTAGGGACCAAAGTCTGCGTCACGAAGGGGTTAAAATTATGCCCCAGCGGATATCACCTGTATTCCACTGCTGAAACTGTAATTGTCCTGACTGCACTGCCAACTTTGTTTCCCATTGTGGCAGAGTGTTAGGATAATTTAGAATCCAGATAAGATCAGAACCACACCAATCCTTGAGTTATTTCACAATGTCAACTATTGAATCCTAACTCTAGCATTTATTTCATTAGAAATCAACGTTCCATCACATTCAAGAAATAACTGTTCAGCTACTGCGAACAGTTAACAGGACTGTCATTACCATGGAGCGAGATCAAGAACTAACTGTGAGTAAATAAGATTCTAAATATTAATGTTGTTAATATTATTGCGTTGTATGCATGTACTCTGCAAAGGTATATGTTTGCATTTGTAAGAAATTAAACTTTCATATGACCTGTGATTAGTTATTAAAGGTAAAATAAAAGTGTCAGTGGTCCAGATCCAGATCTTTAGACACTAATAACCAATACCCCGTTCACACTGAGCTCTGTTATCCAGGTATTTTGAAGAATTTAACCTTCCAGGAGAAAATGAGAAAGACGCATTATTTACAAGCAGAAATTCATCAAAATAAATGAAATGTTGTTATTACCTCTGGTTTCTGGGAAACTATTCCAGATTTTTATTTGCTAAACATTTGTAGCTTATGTTACAGTATTTAAATTATCAGAGTATTAGAGAAAAGTTGCTATATATCGTATAGTATATAGTATAGTATATAGTATATTCCAATAACAAAATTTTTTTTATATAATTTTTTTATTGTTATTTTTTAATTATAAGTTTTTTATTTTATTGATATTTAACATTTTATTATAATTTTTTTATTATTATTTATTATGTTTTATTAAATGTTTTATTTTTTAATACTTTACATTTTTTTATTATTTATTTAATATATTTTTATTTAATTTTTTTTTAAACATCACTTCTTTAAACCAATCATGGCTGTATGATGATGATACAACCCTGAACAACCCTGGTTCAGTGTGAACGGTGTGAACGACAAGGGTAATTCAGAGCCCCAGCAAACATCATCCACATGACAATGTATACATCTATGACACAGCAACATCAAAGAATGGCGCCTACCCAGGTAACATTACCCTGACAGGAGCCGTTCACACTGTGAGCTACCAGGAACCAGGAGCTAACTGCTTATGTTATGGGTGGTAGACCCGGGCAACACTTGTAGAAGTTACTGCACCATTCACACTGGGTGCACTACACAGGCAGTTCAGTCAACCCGGGCAGTAGACTTAACTGCCTGGGTAGTACACTTCAGTGTGAACAGGGTATAAACTGATAAGTAAGTTTCCCAAATTGGGACCTTTGTGTGTAATCTGTTACCACACATGAGTAAAATTTTTATTAAAAACTGGCACTATCGCCTTTAAATACCAGAAGGTGTATTTAAAAAAGAAGCATCGGCAGTGAAAACGGCTATTTAAAAACACGGAGGTTTGCCTCTGCTCCCATCTAGAAAACTCCGCCAACCCAGGCTCTTCTAATTGGCTCCATGCTATCCCCCTCCCTCAATTTCCAATCACGCCCTCCCTGCATCTCCCATTACTCTCTCTCTCCCTCCCTCGTAAATATTAATGAAATAAAAATAATTAACAAATATAAAAAAAAAAAAAAATTATATATAAAAAAAAAAAAAAAAAAAAAAAAAAAAAAAAAAAAAAAAAAAAAAAAAAAAAAAAAAAAAAAAAAAAAACACATATATATATATATATGATTCTGGGTGGGTCCACTTGCGCACTGGGTGCACTGGTGAATTATACTCTACGAATAGTGGTCCCGGAGAGTCTACTACCCTCTCTTCAGAAGGGGGCTGCTTGTCCCTTATAAGTCCGCTGTCTTCTCAGACTTTAAATAATTTGTTGTAGAATATGATCAGGTAGGGAATAGCGCTCCAGACTTCTCCGCTATAAAAGGTGCTCAGTGCAAAAATAGACAAAAAATAAAAAAGTGTAGTATTAATACATTAATTATTTAATTCCCAATCGAGACCCCTTTATATGTTAAACGTGTTTGTATCTTAGCGCTAAAACACCTCTTTGTGGGAAATAAAGGTAAATATATGCGTATCAGAGCCTACTCCTTTTTTAGAGTTAATCAAAAGACCTCTCTTCCTCCACCTCCGATGACCGCATACATAGAGGGAAGAATGAGGTGACAGAAGATTGTGTAACACAATTTTTAATTGATCATCCACTTCACATCCCAAAATAAAATTTGCGTACCAGAAATAAAATCAATATCAGCATGTAACTCTATTATGAATTATCTGTGGTTTATGTAGCCGTCGCCGGTCCCAGCTCCAGCCGCGATCCCTGATCTCCGTCCGGGCGTTTGGTTGACTAGAAACTCACAGGTGTTACATGATTTCCACAGTGTCCATATTCCATTCACGTACAAAGAAACTCGAGTTTAATAGATCGGCCCAACGCGTTTCATCGGGTAGACGTATCTCTACCTCCGACTTCCTCAGGGGCAACAGTGTAGGCTAGCGTGAAGCATAGGAGCTTGCGCTGTCAGAGTCTGCTATTTTTAAATCCTCCTTCCCGGGTCCTGGTTAGAGACCGTTGACTTAATTGCCAATTAATTCTTCAGGTGGGATTTTAAGAGTACTTAGTTAATGAATGCTTTCTCATGCCTTTGTAACAATGTATATACAAATAAATATATGGTTAAATATCAATAAATAAATACATATATATACACACATTTGATACAGCGACTATTTGATTAAAAAACACATATTAAAATATATTAAATATTTTAAAAATATAAATGGGCCACATGTGGGTTAGACAAGCCTGGCTTAGAGTATTTTATAAATAGACCCCTGTGTTTTGATGAAAGTATTTAATGTTATTTTTTAATTTTGTTAAATTTGTTATCGGGAAATATTCTGGCATTAAGATATACTAAATATAGCAACTTTTCTCTAATACTCTAATAATTAAAATACTGTGAGATAACCTACAAATGTTTAGCAAATAAAAATCCGGATTAGATTCCCAGAAATAACAACATTTCATTTATTTGGATGAATTTCTGGTTGTAAATAATGCGTCTCTCACTTTCACCTGGAAGGTTACATTCTTTAAAATGTTTAGCTCCAGCAGATAGAGTAGTGGCTATTTACTGCAAGTGATTTAAATTCATGTTTTTCAGTAGTTGCTGCTATAATTTTGTGTTCGCTGTACATGAAATAGATCTTCTGCTAGATGTTTGCCATTAAATGAGATCCTGGAGATTAGCAAAGTCAGTGTGTGAATGTCAAATCTGTTAGTGTAAATTAGATAGGCCTGTAAGTATTGAATATCTATCTTGATAAAAGGTGATTAGACTGTGCAGTCATTTCTCATACTTTACCACCAGCAGTGTCATAGTAATGTATCAACTGCAGCTTGTTTTACATTGTGAGTTCATTGTAAGTCAAGCACATCAGTGCTTTCAATTAGAAAACATTTTAAGTTAAGACATAAAATTCAGGTGCAAAAGTTGAACAGATGAGTATATTACTTTTACTTTTATTAAAGAAAAGGGAGATTTCCATTGTGATTTAGTTACCACACTTTAGGGTCTGGTCCTGATTTACACTGATAATTTAATGTATTTTTGCACTGTGCATACGCATGGAAGAAGTGCACATAATTTGCATTTCTGTGACTGGAGTTTGCACCCTGTATTATTTTTAATGACCTGATCCAGAGTTAGCCCGTAATCAAGTTTTTAGACAAGCATAGATGGATTTTTTTTTTAAATATTTAAGTCTACCAATTTACAGTGGTGTAACTAGGGTTTGTGTCACACAGTGTGGTTACTCATGGAGTCACCTCCATTAATCTCCTACAACACCTGTACACAACGACTATACAGAATTATCTAATTATAATTAAATATTCCTATATGCAAAGCATAGTGATCTATGGGAATTGTCTATATACCCCAGTCCTAATATTTTCCTCTTTATTATCCCAGTCCTACCATTCCCCTGTATGCTCCCATTGCTCCTAATTCCCTCTGTATACCCCTACTTCTCCTATTACACCCTGTATGCCCCTGGTGCTCCTATTTCCCCCTCTATGTCCCTAGTGCTCCTAATTCTGCCTGTATGCCCCCAGTCCTTTTATTTTCCCCTGTATGCCCTACTTTTATTTCACCCTGTATGCCCCACCGCTTTTATTTCACCATGTTTGTCCTTAGTCCTTTTTTTCACCCTGTATGTCCCCAGTTACTTTTATTTCCCTCTGTATGTCCCCAGCCATTTTTATTTCAGGTTGTATGGGTCAATAACTATCCTATACAGCACTTTTTTAGTTTATTTTCTATGAAACATTTTAAAATAGTCATCATAACTGTCCTGTAAATAATCACTTTCACTATTTATTGTGAATAGATGTAAATAGGAGACCCACTAACTCCATTATCTTTATAGTAATAGGACACAATGTGTGATTTCTATCATCATAACACAATGTCTTCTCCACCTGAATGAGCATCAGGGAGATTATCCAGCACTTCAGGGAGTCAGGGAGATCACCCACTTTTCAGGGAGTCTCCCTGATATTCCGGGAGAGTTGGCAACCATGTTTAAGTGTACTTCTCCAAAATTAGACAAACTTGAATATAGGGCATTAGGTACTCTGGAAAAAAGATATTAAATAATCACATTTTCCATGTAACACTACAGGTACTGTAATTAAATGACTGCTCATATATAAAATGTGCAAAAATCTTATTTAGAGTATTCTGAATTACTTAATGCTGAACACATTCCATATATACTGCTATTGGCCTCATTCTTGATTGGTGTAATATGCTCGGAAATACACTGAAATGCTTTGTATGTATTTCTATATACTTTCTATACTTAAAAAAATGGAAAAAAAATTAAAAATGGATAGGGCAGACGGCACCACTCTGCCGCCCTCCTTGGTGGTCTTAAAGCGACGTGACTTCATCATATCACATACCGGCGCAGTGTGATGTGCTTCGTCATTAACTGGCAGGGGGCACAGTGCTAGGTCTGCCTAGGACCTATCTGTACTCTGCCACCAATTGGAACACTGCTACAATTCTCATATTTACGGCTCTATATACCACCACAATGGATGGTGTTGATTTGAAACAAACAAGATGTGCTTTAACTGCAGACTTTCAGCTTTAATTTGAGGGTATTTACATTCAAATCAGGTGAAATGTGTATGAATTCACAAGGGTTTCTATATGTGCCTCCCACTTTTTAAGGGACCAAAAGTAATGGGACAAACTAAACAATCCTAAATCTTAAGCTGGGCATACGCTATAAGATAAATTGTTCCAATCTAAAGATTTTTCAAGAGTGGGTAAAACCATGTTGAATTGCAGGGGAGGAAAAATGAATGTCAGTGTTTGCATGCAGGAAGAATACTTTATTTTTGCATTTTGCACACACAGATACTGACCAGTGTTACTGTTACACTGTTATTACACTTGTGCTGGAAACATCATCTCTCACCTGTAATACTGATTGCAATTAATTCAATTTACCTCCCCTGCAATTCAGCATGGTTTTGCCCACTTTTGGAAAATCTTTTGATTGGAACAATTTATCTTATAGTGTATGGCCATCTTAACTTTTTAAATACTTGTATTGTAGGCCAGACCAGGCATGCAAATGTCTTTAGTTCCAGCTTGTTCCTGGGGAATTTTAGTTTTAGCTTCATATGAAATGCATTCTGGTCAGGTGTATGACTTTGCATAACATTCCACTTTTTAGCCATACATAACTTTTTTGTTGCATTTGCAGTATTCTTGGGAATACTGCATCGCAATGAGTTCTGAAGGATTTAACTGATTATGATCAGACAATATTGCCCGAAACACTTCAGAATTTATTTTGCTGCTTTTTTTTAGCACTCACATCATCAATAAATACAAGGTAAGCTGTTTTATTGGCTGACATACATGCCCACAACATGACACTACCACCACCATGCTTCACTGGTGAGGTGGTATGTTTTGGATCAGGAGCAGTTTCTTTCCTTCTCTTTTTCCATCACTCTACAGTAGAACAAGCTGATATCTGCTTCATCTGTCCATTGGATGTTTGGTAGTCTTCTGTTTTTGTGGCTAATCAATGGTTTACATCGTGTAGTGAACTCTTTACTCACACTTGTGAAGTCTTCTTTTGATTGTTTACTTTGACACATATACATCTACCTCCTGGAGAGTATTATTGATTTGGCCAACTGTCATGAAGGGATTTTGTTCACCAGCGAAACAAATATACTGTCATCTACCACAAATGGGTTTGTTTGGATTTTTCAGCCTAATGATGACTTGCTCTTTCCTCTTCAAGCCTTCTTGTTGTTAATATCACAGTTTTCTTTATCATCCACAAGCGTCTCAGTATATGTATCCATCATGTCTCCATCATATAACCATTTCATTTACCATCATCAAAATTCAGCGGTGTCTAATGGGCAATACTGAGATGTCCTGTGTGTCCCGCTTAGCCGATCTGAGACTGGATATATTGTTTATGTAACAATACCCAGGGGTCTAGGTGAATAATAAACAAAAAACTGCCTCACAGACAGATTTTCTTTCTATGATCAGGTCTCAAACAAACATGCGCCAGCCACATAATGTAGGAGAATATGGTTAACTGAAGTACCTTGAAGAGGAACAGGTTAGTACTTGTATTTCGTGCTATTAAGGAGGAAGGGAAGGGGAATATTTGAGTCCACTCCAAGAAGCAGAGCTGTCCCTCACGCTCTGGGGGAGAGAGGTTTTATTATAATCTGGCCAGAATAGAAGGACCAAACAACAATAGTTTTGATAAGGGTTGCCCTTCTTTGTTGCGTTATCTGAGATATGTACCAGTCTGAAACTTTTAGCCTCAATGTTAAGCAATGATGGGCAGACTTTTCAGGCATAACCTTGATCATTGGGAGAACCCTGTCCTTCTTTGGGAGACGTCTATGGCGGTTATAAGGGGGCATTTTATTAAATATATGTCTAATATAAATAGAACAAATCCAAATACCTTTCTCTAAAAAGTCAATAACAGCGTAGTTTTCAAGCTTATCAGGCNACCTTCAGCAATTCTACCCACCGGGAGTATAGAGACTTGCGTGTTTTGATGGGCAAAATTATAGCTAATAAGCTACAGCAGATTCTCCCCTCCCTCCTTAATGACCATCAACTTGGTTTTGTCCCTGGGTGTCATTCAGTTAGGGGCACTTGTATGAGTTCTGCATAGACTTTGTAATTTCAGAGACTGATTGTTTGGTGTTTCCTTTTACACTGAAACTTCCACATACATGATTCAGATGTACCCAATTCCCTGTCAGATAACTCCTTTCTTATGACTACTTTGCATACTTTGGTTTCTCCTCTTCACTGTTTTTCCCTTGGACTTGTTTCTAATACACAACTTGGTACCTTATCTGCCTCAATGTTTAAGATCCCTCAGTAGAGTGGGGTTTGAGGTAGCCTTCCTTGGTTACCTCAACAATCATGTTTATCAATGTGTATAGGGATTTTTTATTTTTGGAACTCACTTATTACCTGTATGTCTTTATTATGTATCTCTGCATTTCCGAAGTTGTAATTGGAAACATCTTCTTCTTTTTTTGATGCTGTAACTTTATTTCAATGTATCACTTACATGTCTGTGGATGTTGACATTGTTATATTGCTATCTGCATATGTTCGTATGCTTCAATAAAATTGTAAAAAAAATAGCCTGTATCCAGATGGCAGTGGCAGCAATTTATAAATGTATTACACCAATATTAGAAGACTCATAAGTTGCTATTTTTAATTGACTCATTTCATGAACACAGGGATCTGTCTATAATTGGGGAAGGGATTTGGAAAGATATCATCCTAAATAAACTCTCATTACTAAAAGTGATTAGATGAGAACAGAGCAAATGTGTTAATTTCTTAGCCCTTTAATAAACACAGAAGTGATTTTGTGTCCATCTTTAATAAAAGTGAATGTGCAGAAACAGGTAATTAAATGTAGTTCTGTATATTTAGTTAAAATTTTGGCAATAGAGAGCGAATTCCCCCCTCTCTCTCTCTCCCCTTTAACTCTCACACAGGTCTGTATTTGGTCCTCTGTGTATCTGTTAGCTTTCAAGAGCAGGCAGGGGCAGTATGGCAACTTTTAGCCTGGGGACAAGCTTCTATGCAGTGAATGGCTGTCAGCACTCTAGCCATCCATCAATCAGGCTGCTGACTGGTTTATAGGTGGGAGAGAATAGCTATCAGCAGTCTGATTGGTGGATAGCTCCAGCTATTACTGTCTGGCTTCCAGATTGGAGGCAGGTTCACACTGCTGCCTGGCTACTATGATTGTGTGTAATTCATAATCAGAGCAACCAAGATCTTTGCCTGCTACTCAGCTGACCCAAAAAAGTCCAGAGCCCTAAATAGCTTCTGGGGCGATGGCACGGGGGGCACATGTTCCATTGCCCCCTGGCCCAGCCCTACCCTGTGATCTTTACAATAACTATGCAATATACTGTATTAGGACTTAAGAGCAATCTTATTTCGCACTAACAATTTCACGCAACTTGATATTACAATGTACAATACACACATGTTCCCCACACCATTCCAAAATTCCATACCACCAACGTTTTACATTTCCGCATGTTGGAAGATCTAAGGCTAGATTGTACGTGCCAAGAAAGTGATTAGTGTTATAGATACATGAACACTTTAATGTGTTCATATAGCAGTCTTATGATTGGAGACCTATATGCTACTTTTATTCTGGGAATTGATCATATGTCACAAGAAAGGTACAAAACTGTATCCTTAATGTTAAACCTTACAGAATATACACAATTTAATCTGCATATTGCTGTAATACAATGGTGCCAAAATGATTTAATACTTGGTTACAGCACTGTACAATTATACCATAAGGTCAACATTTTGTTCATAAAATCTGTCATAAACTCTTTCCCTCTTCCATTGCTTAGAAGGTATGACCAAATCATGTGTTTTGCTCTAAGGGAGCCTCTGCATTGTCTGGGAACCTGCATTATTTGTGAAATTCAATTATTCATACTGATTCCTGATTGGTGTATTCAGAGATAGGTGCTGTAACACAGTATATCCAATTTTATTTAGGTATAAGATGGACACATATAGCTACAGTATATAACAGTTTCCTTTTTTATGTGTATGAAAATTAACTATTTCATTGGGGCTGATTCAATTCTTTAGTCGCGAAGTTTTCCGCCCTTACACAAACAGTGGAATGGAGAAAAACTCACGGTTTTTAGCTCGCGGCTCACTGAGCTGTGTATTAAAAACCGTGATTCCCCCTGTACCGTAAGAGACAGGAAAAAATGTCTTCGTGTGGGACTGAATCGGCCCCATAGTTAGGAATAAACCCGAGTTCTACCTTAGTGAAGAAGACATAATAAACAATTGCATGTAAAGAAATCACAGGTACTGTTTATATAAAACTAGCTTATAAAAATGTGTGTAGTACATAGTTTACAACTTATTTGGTTAAACATGAAAACACAAGTATTCACTATTTCTTCTTGCTGGATATATTAACACAAGGCACCACCAAATGTTGAAGTACGTAGTCTTTGTTATATCCACCAAAAGCATTTCTTCCTTACTTTCTTTGTTTTCCTGCATACGCCTTGTTTTTCAATCATCATACTTTTTGGTTCAGGTTTTGGTGGAGGTATCAGAACCGGATTTGGTTCCAACATACCAAGATTTTTCATAATGTGAAGGCATCTTTCTTCCTGCTGTCTGAAGTCATATTCTACACTAGAATAAAAGAATAAAAATAAATTAGAATATATTCACATTGTTTTATGAAACTCATTTTCAAGAACTCATTTTGTTAATATTTCCCCACTGCCATTGGCTGACTTGATATCATTCACGTAACATATTGGGGCCGATACAGTAAGGACTTGGCAAAGCCAAGGTGGATCCACAGCCAAAAACTTAAGGTTTTGTAAGTGAAGTGTGTGTGAGGGGAGTGTAAAGCCTATTATCATGGAATGTCTGCAATTAATTACATTACGTGCAAATGGGAGATGACATGCCGTCATTAGTAATGACAAATATTACTTCAACTGTGTATTCATAAATGATCTAGACGGGAACTTGTTTAAGTTTGTGATAAACAATTAACTTAACTTTCTTGAACTTTTGATTACCTGATCATGTCTATATTTTGTAGAACTGAGTTTTTAAATTATTAACTAGAAAATTACATAACTGTTAAAATTGTGCTGCATAGAAACAACTTAATAAACAATACATTGAGGACAAAAACGACATTACATATATATATATATATATATATATATAATATTATATTATAATATTATTTAATACCATTAGACAACTAAACAAAGCAAATGTCTTTTTCTCATATATATTTACATTCAATTTTCAAATTTTTTCAGCTCAGAGACCAGATCAAAGCAGGAGAGAGAAAGCATTTAGTGCAGGATAGAAAGGAAATTGGGTGTTTAATTAGGCAGTTTAGTCCACAAAATCGCAAAGGAGGAGGCGATCTCAAAATCAAGTTCATATAGGAAACTTTCACAAAGTTATAAATAGATGGGTTGGCACACTTCACATTGACTGCCATCTATATGAGGAATTGTATACACCCCCTTCCAAAAAAACAGTTCATTTGACAATTAGGGCACAGTAATAGCAGTAATAGCAGCCCTGGAAACTGATTAGTATTATTGTAGCTGCAGTAAGGGAAGGTTCCAAGTTTGAGATCATTATGCTGCTATATTGATTTGAATACAATGACAGAACAGGGTCAAGCCTCTGTAGGATTTTCACTTCTAAGCCAAATTCAAATTTACAAGAAGATTCTCATCACTGTCCTTTCTGTTGCTACAATTTAGATCTAATCAATTGTACAGAGAACACTTAAGCCAATGTGAGAGGTATTGTAAGTGAGCAATTAATATTTGTAGTCATTTCTAAACAATTTAATATGCCCAATATTTAAATGTGGACATCGATGACTGATTAATGGTAAGTTTGAGCAATATTGCTTTGTTTTTTTAGATGCCCTTGCTGAGCAATACATTTTAACTATATCATTTTTGACACCGCATCTGTATTAGACACTTTGCTGAAATTGTCATATACACTTTAAATATGAACTGCCTAAAGGACATTCCAATGAACGCAGTAACATGAAAGCATAAGGAAGCTAGTTATTGCAGTTATGCTATATAAAAATATGCTTATATTCCAAAAACAGAAAATCATTTTGCTGCTCTTTCTATGTTAAGTATCCTTATGTTTTCAGAAAATGGTTAAACTCTAAATAACCTATAGCTACAAATAAAATGACAGTCAATAGAATTCTTAAAAATCTACTTCTGACTTGTATGGTAGGATTTGTGAAATTGAAACTCCTGAATTTGCAGCCACACATTGTGTCATATAATAGGCATAGGTCACATGCAGAATTGTAATCAGAATTACTGTATATGACCATGATTAGGAAATCTGTGATATGATATGGTAGATATGATAAAGCTCATGTTCTCATGTTGGGTGTGTTGTTTTGGTACACTGGTGAGTTTAGTTAAAATAACGTGTTATACTGGCGAGTTTAGTTAAACTCACATGTTATACTGGCGAGTTTAGTTAAACTAGTTGTTTAAATGCCTGTACATACATGAAACTCGCATGTGTAAGTTCATTTTCAATGTTTTTTTTTATATACTTTCGGTCCCACAGCCATTAGCAGACATTCTGGAAAAGTGCCAGACACTATAAAAACAATGTCAGTGTTATTTGGAGTGTGACAAGGAGGGAGAGTTGGGTGTTTGGAGAGTGTTTAGGTTGGAGAGTAGGCTTTAGTGATTTATGATTGTGTGTGTGATAGTAATTGTATCCCTTGTTGTGTAGTCTTTTTTTGGGGTGTTTTGATTTTCAGTAATAAGTCTCGTCATTTTTTGTTTACTTTCTCTATTTGTGTGAGGGACGAGGTATTCCCCGCCTGAGCTGGACTTGGTGCTGGTGTTCCTCAGCTTCCCCTTCACATGTACTGTGTGCAAGCATAGTAATCACTGCTATACAGTCTGCGCCTAAAACAGCATAAATGGTGATCGGGTAAAAGAAAGTGCTGCATAGAAATGCATCTCTTTATATGGTTTGTAATTAACCATCGTTTGCACACAAGAGAGATACCAAACTCGCCTGAAAAATGCACCTCTATTTAAATCTGTGAGTTTACGCTAACTCAAAGTAAACTCGCACCTTAGTAAATTTTGAAACTCATATGTCTCCCAAGTTACAAACACCCCAAGCGAGTTTGAAACCGCAAGATCAACTGGCGATGAGTTTAAAACGATGAGTTTAAGCTAATTCGCATTGGCGAGTTTGTCAACTCAACCTTAGTAAATTTTTCCCCACAACCTGCATCCATCCTTGCCCCCTTATATTGATTAGGCATACAGATTACATTACACAGTGCCAGAAAAACACAAGTTGCTTGCTGAAGTTGGATAAAGTGGATGTCTGGATCTGATCTGTAGTTATTATTATTAATAATGTCTATTCATAAGACACCACATCATTTCTGCAGCACCATATATAAGGAATACAATACATACATAGCATAAAGTAGAAAGTAATAGTGCGTAATGGAGTGTCTAAAGGCTAGGAGGGTATTAGACAGCCTTATAGGTTGAGGTGGGTCAGTCCAGTGGAGGGGGATGAAGTTCAGGATGCTTGTTTATAAGATGGTAATCAAGTTGGATGTGAGGTGGCAGATTTGTGTACCATCTGCATAGAGGTGGTATTGAAAGAGTTGTAAGAGTTGAGGTGGTTGAACAGTTGAGGAATGCTTTTATTGTAAAGCAGCAGCATGTAAGTTTATCCTAAGTTTTTAAAAATCATCACATCTCATTCATATTATATATGGAACAGAGTTAAAAGAGAGTTCTAAAAACATTTTAGAGACTGCAACTTTTGTTTCATTAGCAACATTGGACCGTATCATAGCAAGTCTGTCAGTATATTGTCACTACTAATTAATTTAGAAAATATCTGCTACAATAGTGTACATACTTTGGATGGAGATTATTGTGTCTTGTTTTTTTTTTGTCCTTTAAATTTTTGGTAAGATATACACAAAAAGTAGCTAAAGTAGCTAAAATGACTAGCAATTTAGATAATACTTGAGCTGTCTCTTCATTTACTAGACATTTTAGATAATAGTTGAGCTGTCTCTTCATTTAAACGATTAAGAAATGTGTCTCCTTTAAATAAATATAACACCCTTTCCCTATCTCCCTGTGTTGATGAGTCAGAGGACCTTCATGAGTGATACACTTCAGTCAGATGTTCAGTTTGTGACACTGTAATCAAGAATTTCCTCTTTCCACAATGGTCCAGTAATTTGACAATGTATGGTTAAGGAATACAATTGTACAGTTCTTGCTGTTAATATGCAATCATTTTGTTTAGAATTAGCATATAGCATGTACATTGCTTTGATACTAGGGGCTGGATTCAGCTTTTCACTCTTATGACTTACACTCATGACTTACACTCTCATGGGTAAAACCATGTTGAATTGCAGGGGAGATAAAATGAATGTCAGTGTTTGCANGCAGGGAGAATACTTTATTTTTGCAATTTGCACACAGATACTGACCAGCGTTACTGTTACACTGTTATTAGACTTGGGCTGGAAACATCAGCTGTCACCTGTTATGCAGATTGCAACTAANTAAATTTACCTCCCCTGCAACATGGTTTTGCCCATGAGAGAAGTCATGAGAGTGAAAAGCTGAATCTGGCCCTAGGACACTAACACTTACTTAAAAAATACTAAATACTAAAACATACAAAACTGAAATATTTGTTATGATGATAGTGACAATATTAAGGACAAACGACCAGATAACGGTTTCCCCACTCTGCTAGCACACAAGTCACTTCAGCTACCAGGAGCTACATTTACTAAACTGCAGGAATAGAAAGGTGCATGGATTCTAGCTCCCATTTGTGTATTTTGTGTTAGTCGTGCACACAACTATAAGAAAGTTCATCAAGTTCCCATGGATCAGAATCAGACATCCCATGCAGAAATGGTACAGCACATTCCTTCCCTGCTGCTGCAATACTAGTCATAGGGGCTATCAGAGCCACTGACCCCAGAGCTGATCCAGCGTTATGGAGTAAGGGAAAAACAGGTGCAAATGTATACCTAGGTAAAAGAAAACATTGATCTGCAGGGGAGGAAAATATAAACTGTGTGATTTATTTTCATGAAATTAAAATGTATTTGCAACCCTCACAGTGCAACTCTGGATCAGCCCCTATGTGTCTTCTGCCTGTATGGTGGCTTCTCTTTCATGAAATAGTGATAACGCTCCCTCTAAAGCCCACTTGCCTGAATAAGGGGTGACTTTTGATGCAGAACGCTGCTCTCTGGTGTGGTCCTGGACTAGGGGTAATGGTGTAATGGTGGTGATAACTCCAGTATAGCAGCTGCTGTCTGGTCACCTCATCCAAGACACTGCTACTAACTGCTGTGTCTGTCCTCCCCTGAACGTGAAAGCTGAACTCAGTCCTACACTCTGATAGCAGTGTGTCTGGAACACTACACACTACACACTGCACGCTGTACACACATTCCTTCTGACAGCCTGCAGTAAATTATTTGGTGATATATGGCCCTCTGGCTTAAAGGCCTGGTCACACTTGCGACCACTGCAGCCCATGCCGCTACGCTGCTGCAGAAGTGCTTGATTGTTAAACGATTTGCATTTTTTATTTATTTATACAGAAGGGTGGATGTGACATTGCAAGAATTCTATTTTGCATTTATTTACCTTTTTCAAGTAATCCCTCCCACATTTACCTGTATTAAGGATGATTAACATTTGCCTGTGAGATATTTTCCATAATGCTATTTCTTGTCCCGTTACTGTTGGCAGCTTTTTAGGCGTTTCTATTTTCTGTTTAATTCTATACTCATTCTCTCACTAAATATAATCACTGGATTCTATCTTACTACTGCTATGAATAACTAAGTTAGTTTTTTTTTACTGTTACCAGTGTATCTATTTTAGAAATATTATGTATAGAGGCATATGGCATAACCAAGCTTTATTTTTAATAGTGTCTGTGTAACCTGCAGCTACAAAGACAAGGTAGACTTATCCTAAAAATGCATCATACTAAATGTTCTGAAATAACCAGTTTGGAGCCTAGGTTTATTCTTGCATAATAAAAGTAAAAATTATTGTACTGGACTTAATGCGTGTCCTTATAAAAGTACTCTAAAACCTACAATTGCAAGATTTTCCTGTAGCCCAACAGATCGCAGGAAGATCTTATGACTGGCTATCTAATACAGCTATCAGTCAATCATCCACAATATACAACATACAAACCTAATAATACCATTGGTAGCAATAGTCATCTGAAATTGTTCCTCACATATGCATATTGATTGATTGCATTGATGTTTAAAGCAATATATTAACGATTTACTCACATCAAAGAATAATCTAATCCAAACTGTGGCTCTGTGGTTATTGTGAAACCTGCACATAGCTGATATCTGACAAATTATGCTAGGATTCAGTTCAAAACTTGGCTAAGCCTGCAATAGAGATTATATTTATCCCAGGAAAATACCATAATATCAATATAACACACAGATGTACTTTCACAAAGCCCATACTTTGAGAGGCCTAGTACTTATTGAAATTGATTTTGTACAGTATAATATATAGACTAATTACAATGGATGCATGTTTGACCATTAATCTACCTTGTGATTGACCACATACCTTTATATCACTGGTCAAAATATTTTATCTTATTATTCAGAAAGCAAAATATTATAAAGTGCATAAGTAACACATAACCTATTATTTCATTATAATAGCAATAAGAATAATATTTGCATGATAATTTACCTGTAAATAACACATGCTCTGCTTTGACAAGTGCTACAGTTGTTCAGGTCCTGTCCAGTTCGGTAGAAGATGCGCCTGTTTAAGAAAGCCATAAAATAATTAATATCATATCTATATTTACATGAATGTCTAAAATAATGTTACATGCCCATAATGTGACAAAGCTTTGGAGGAGACTGCATATTATTCTATTTTTGTCCTTGCACAATGGTGACTTGGAAAACAGTAACTTATTAGGCAGTGGAGAGATTTTGGCGGTCAACAGGATGAAACATTCCAGCACATAAAATGTTTTATTACAGAGCAAATTCACAGAGATTGTAAATGCAAATGTTCCCCTTATGTACCGTAAATGAAGTAACTAAACTTTCAGGTAGAGTACTGTAAGTAGCATGATGTTTTAGACACGGGTATTACATGTTTATTATTAAGTAATTATGATATTAATGAGAAGCAATGTGTGCTACATAGCAATTGCCATTAAATGAAACGTTTTTAGTATTAAATAGTAAATAACAGTACAAAAGCAAACATGTTTTTTCCTTTCAACAGAATATTAAATTAATAAATCCTGTTTCATTTTCTTGTATTATGACAAATTATTTTCTCTCATTTGAAAACATTTGTAGAGCTTACAATATGGTTTCTAAGTACACTGACATATTCTCCAAACAGAGCTCTATCTCAAAGACTATCTGCTACCTACAAAATGTGTTAAATCACTGAGTTATATTGTAGGCCATTCCAATCTGCAGAAATAATATCAGAGGGTCCAAGCTAAGATTCCAAGATCTACAAGTGTTGTGCACTGCCTCGCCGACATCTGTGTGCTTGTATTTTTATTACTGGCCCTTGTACAGAACAATTTTTAAGAGCTAATGCTTTCTTTACTTCTTTCCAACTGGACAGACTTATTGGAAGTACATAGCTTTGTGTTGATGCACAGTGAAGGAAGGCCTAAACTGCAATTTAAGGGAGTGCCATTGCTTAAGTTTGAGTGGACCATCAACATAACAGAGAAATCTGACTATACCAGAGGATACACAAAATAAGTGTTTTAATATACAACCAAAGTGTAAGCATGCACTGTCAAAGGAATTACATATTGTTATACTTCAATAAGATAAAAATTAGTATTTTATGCCATGAAAAAATAATTCTAAGTATTATAAGAGAACTTCATAACTCATTAACATTATAAATACTGAGACAATTTGATGTTAATTATTATAGGAAACTATGTTTTATTGCATGTAGGTTAAATTACATAGCTTACATTAAAATGTATTTCCTTCAATCTTACAGCAGCAGTTATAAACCACCAGCTTTATAATGTTCAAAGCAAGAGAGAAAATTATTGTCAGAAATTCAATGTAAATGATCAGTAATACCCCGTTCAGACTGTATGGGGAAAAAGCCTGGGCTTTCATGAAAACACCGGGCTTCATGATAGCCTTTATTCATTTTGTTTGACTGGCTCCCCAGGCTCTCTGTAGCCGAGTCTTAGATCTATGCACAGTGTTGACCTGGGTCATCACTGTGCAGTGTGAACAGACAGCTAGTCCTTGTGCCCTCAGATCGCCAGATCGCCAGGGTTTGAATTTTTAGTTTTGTAGTTTTAATTAAGAAAAATATATTATATTATATTATTATATATGGTAATATATATTTGAAATTATGTAGAAGTTTAGTTTTTAATTTAGAGACTCATCCACATATGATACATGCCTTCTATAAACTATAAAAAAAACAGGGATCTTTTATCCAATATAACTGACATTTCCCAACATTTTTATATAACAACAACCTTCTTCATATTGACCTTGACCTGCTCTTGGCCACAAAAGTTTGCACATTTTAAGACTGATTGAACAGCAGCCCGGCTTTTACATAGACTAAATATGGCGCTCCACACAATGAGGAATCAAATGGCATGTTCTTTACATGCAAAGGTAATCACTGCCTCAATATGAGGCATTAGGACCCATTTACATAAACTGGGCCTGATGCACAGTAAACTGCTAAACCAGAAGGCCTGAATACAGACTTCTGAAATGTGGATGTGTATCTGAATCTCTGAGATCCAAAGAAGAGATTTTTATGTGTGAACTCTGATTTGACATTATAATTAAAAAATGTTACATTAGGGGCATGCTATATGCACCCCACCCTATCCGAAGGGAGGATCCCCTGTTCTGAACTGTGCATTGAAACAGAGTGGTTTCCCATTCACTCACACTTGATCCAGCAGGTATTCAATAACGGCTGTGTTTAGAGCTCTAAAGATACATTTTGTAAAGAATTATTTTCTTTGTTTAAAACATTAATTAGCATCCGTTATTTTAAATTGTTATGTCTGAAAACAAATTTACTTTCATTTGCATGAATTACTCCTAAGCTCAGCTCCAGACCCAAACTATGAGTAAACTATTAGTACACACTGACAGCATAAATTCTGGAAAGTTCTAATAAATAAATAAATTATGTCATACCCTTCACTAAATGCTTTGGTCTTTTCCAAGTCTTCAATTACATTTAAAAGGATTTTAATCTTTTCTTGGTTTGATTGTAAGGCTTCTTCAATGGACTGCAGTTGGTTTTGTAATGAACAATATTCACTAGCCACTTCATGCTGTGGGATTTCTAATTTGCTCTCATTGCTGGTACCATGTTCCATTGCAGTGTTTGGCAGGCAAAATATACTACTGTGTGCTGTTTTCTTCTGCAGTTCACTTATGCTTATGTGAGGCATTTGTGATCGGTCACTATTTTTAAAAGACTCTAATACATGATTTTCATGAACATGAGATGCTGAAATAGATTGCACTTTATCAGTCTGATGGAGTTTTGAGTGAATGCAGTATAACTTTTTGTTAAGAGATGGTGTTAAGGTCAAAGTTCTTTCGCAATTAACATTTGGTTTTACTGGTAACAACTCCTTACTTTGCTTGAACATACCACAATTGTTAGCAAACTCCATGGAAACATCTGAAGGTTGTTTGATGGTAAGACTGCATTTTTCAGAACATTCTAGCATCATGTAATCATTAACAGCTTCAGGACTGTGGTGAGTTTGGACATTTATAATATTTGAATCCTCAGACTCCTGGAATGGATTTAAAATAATATTCTCCGAAACCTGGGTGGAGACTGTGACCCTGCCAAGTATCTCAACAAATTCCATTCTTGAGCATTCATTCCTTGGTCCATTGCTTTGTGCTTTAGGTACAATATGTCGTGCAGGACAGCGTCTTTTCACCCACTTTAATCCCTCTTCAAATTGATCAGTTAATCTTAGGTGAGATACTTCATCAGCTGCGACTGCATCTAAAATGTTCCCATTGATCAGGTCACAACCAGACTCTGAGGAAACAATGTCTTTAGGTTTAGTTTCCTTTACTTTTCTTGTCTTAAAATTTGGAAAGTGTTTTCTGAGACTTGGTGACGTCTGAGTAGCTATGTTTCTAAGCCTATTTTGTAAATGGGGATAAGTAAGCAGACACACTGATCTGTTGTGGGACTTGTCCGCCTTTACGTTGACTAGAAGTGTTTTATCAGGAGGCTTCATATGAAACTCTACAGAATCTGGTGGATCTGGGTTTGTGTTGTCCTCCTTAAATCGAACTTGATGGGATTTGATCTTTCGTTGGTTAGTTTGCTTTGAAAGATCAGAGATGTCCTCACTTTTTCGGTTGAGTAACACAGGGCGCACTTTTGTTGTTTGTTGTTCCATGGAGTCGCAAGGTATGTTTGGTAGGCACACATTATTTTTGCGACCCATTGCAATAGGTCACTTGAATAAAATGTGAAAATACTGTCCTAAATTTATAATATCCTTAGAATATTTGAGAGCTGGAGTCATCTCTAGACTGATTTTCTTCTGTATTTCCAAACAAATACTTGTAACGTTTTTATTTTTCTCATAAAAACTATACTAATGTAATTTGTTTTTGCAGCATAAATGTCTCACAGTGAAGCAGAATACATGTAGAAAGCTTTGATATTCTTGTATGATTTTTTTTATAAAAAATACATATTTTGATTAGATTCCTTGTAGATTTTAAGTAATTGAGGATGCATTATTTTATTCCAATTTTGATTTAGATGTAACTTGTCTGTTTAGATATGCAGTGATTTACTGTTTTGTTTCTTGTAGTGTAACTATATTAATTTGTTGATTCGATTTTTTTTATGGTGAATCTAAAACGTATCTTGCAGTACAGAGCATATATTTAGCAGATGGCTTAATTTTCTTGTTAATGATGCAATGGGGTTATTGAATATTGAACCTCTATAGTAATAGTAGTAGTCAAATCTTTTCTTCTACAGGTTCTTCCACAGGCTACAGAATGTACTCTGCAATGAAAAATAAAAATACAATTTTTATTTAATAACTCTATTCAACTGCAAACTGAAATTCATAGCAAATGAAATTAGGCCCTATGTTTTTATACTTATTAACCCATTAGCATACACTAATGGGTTAATTCCCTGATTAAAGCCAGGACAGGAAAAAAAAACAAAACACACAGACCTATATAAGAGACCTCCTTCTTCCTTCCTGTGTCTTCTTTTTTCCTGTCTTGGAACCAGGGCCATGTAGTTAAGAAGCAGGTTTTTTAACCCTTCTCAGTCTGAGGGGAGGAAATCTGGGTAAGCACCTTGGTTTTTATGGTCTAAGGTTTTTTAATTAGCTTTTTTAATCTAGCTATTGAGTAAGTGATTGTTTTATTTTTAATTTAGATAAGAAACTACTAAAAGATCAGATCCAAATGTTAAACAAAAAAAATGGACCTAATTTGTTATAAGCTACTTTCTAAGGTTTATATATGCAATATATGTATTGTATGTAAATCTACTAAACACCAATAACCATCAACACAACTGTCAAATTTTATTGGTTTAATGAAGACTTTTTAGGCCTAAATTTACTAAGCAGAGAGATTGCAGGGAGTTTGAAAATTGGGGATGTTGCCCATAACAACTAATCAGATTCGAGCTCACATTCTTCAGTATGTAAAATGAAACTGAATCTGATTGGTTGCAATGGGTAACATCCACACTTTTCAATCTCCCTGCTTAGTAAATTTATGCGTTAGTCTTGATAATCTTGGGTTGGATCCAGTTTAGCATGTTTTGCGTTATTTACCCAGATTCCTTCTTTAATGACATGTGTTAGACGTTACTAGAACAGTGTACAAATCTTCCACTTTTTTATTATTTGTTTGGTCAAAAAATGGATCGGCCATATAGGACCACTCATGCAGACTATAAGGAAACCAAAATATAAAGGCCTGGAAGAAGTTTTCTTAGAGGTCAAATGTCTAAGTGAAAAGGGTAGAGCCTCTTTTGGGCCTTTTTATGGAAACCTTCCAAAAATGTATTAGTAGGGTTTGGGTTATGTGATTATTTCCAGAATGAAAAATGGGCACTAGATATCATCGTCATCATGGAGTCTCAATATTTTTTTCTAGAGTCACCAAAACCAGCATTGAAGGATTAGAAACAGCTTTAAAAACAACTGCTACTTCAGAAGGTGATTGACAAAATACTTCCGCAACACAGATATTCAGGATTCTATTTCATATTTCTTGTAGTTTGAATACAAACAAGGGGTTTCAGGACCATCTTTCGGTTGCTAACACACAGAGGGGGGAATTCAGTAAACGTCAAATTGATGTGGTGATGTATAGTTTTCAGTAACTGTCGAATTGGATTGGCAATTTGAAATCCCTGGTGAATGATGGCGAATGGGGAATTGAGCTGAAATCCCTGTAAAATTAGGCATTATTTGCCGGGGGATAGAAATCACCATGTTGAATTTACTGCTACATCATCATTGTCGAAATTAAATCCCAGCTACTGCTGTAGTACATTGATCAACCGGCAATTACCTGGCACAATAATACGGGGTCAGAAGTGTCTGTTTTATTTTACGTAAGGTATGAATAACAATTATTCCATTAATGTCCAAATGATAATAGAGAGCAATACAAAAGAACTTTTTTTTAAATTAAAATCGTAGTATATCCATAATAGATTAAGCAAAATTTCAAAAATACGATTCGACAATGAAATCGCTTTCATATGGCGAATACATCAATTTACTGAATTCCCCCCAAAGAGTCTGGAAGCCAGGGACAAGAACCAACTAATTTCTTATCAGAAATTAAAATAACTGGGTATAATGTTGAATACCAAAAGCATGACAATTTTGATATGTCAACAAAGGAGGAAACTAAATTTCTCAATCAATCATATTCATCATATGTCACATGTAACGGCAGCATAGCATCCACTTTAGAGTCATTAAAATGGGCAATATTTTACATGGAACCCCTTCAGCTAACTTCTCTGTTGATTTGGAAAAGGTCTCAAAAGTCTTGATTAATCCATATTTATTTAACCAGAGTCATAGTCCGGTAGTCATAAGCAAAGAAGCAAGCAAAAAAGATGAGGAGCCAGCATTCACTGCATTTTATAAATGATATATATATATATATATATATATATATATATATATATATAATGTAATTTGTGTGTGTATATTAAATACTACTTAATAATGGCTCTCTCATTGACTTGAACTGCTTGTGTACTGCCCATTAATGTATGCTGACCAGGAAATGAAAATGGTATATTATTACCTTTTAATATTGTTTTCTTGACTCCTGATAGCAGGATGTGGGTGATCTCTTATTTAGGTTCATGTATCTTGTATTTCCTGTTCTGACTCCTGTGATGTTATTGCATTAGATATGTTTAATGTTTGGAGACACTCCCTTACTTATTGGTTTATGCTTGAATCTTTAGTGATGGTCCCTAAGACCAGTGGGATGCTGGAAAGTGGGTGTGGGTTCAGTGTGCAATGTATCTGGAGTCTGAAGATAGCTGAATAAAGAGCTCAGCAGTGCCCACCCATGCTTCAGTGTCCTGATGAACTCATTTAATATATACTAACAAAACAACTCCAATCAGGGGAATTAATCCATTATTATATGTTGTCATTGAGGGGTCAAGGAAACAATATTACTAGGTAATAATATACTGTTTCCTATTTATATAAAAATAAAAGAACAGGGAAAAAGCATTTAGGGACTTATTAAAGTCAGTTTCTAAGCACAAGCATACCATTTAAAAAACTGTGCTGGGTTGTTTGACAGATATTAGCAATATAAACGTCACCAGGATCTCCTGCCTACACTATATAGTACCCCTGCTCTTTTTCCATGACTGTTTGACAAAATCAATAACCTATCATTTCAGTAACTAATTTAAAATATACCCACATTTTTTTATTATGCAATTAAAAAAATATTTTATTGTGATTAATTTAATCACAATGATTAATTTCATTTATATAACACTCTTCCTGCAATATTCCTTGACCAACATTTCTTTTCACATACTAACATCCATTACTCTTAGCACAAAACAAAATTGGCCCCTCTCTGCTCCATCCTCTGATTAACTCCATCCTCCATGCTCCATCCTCTGATTAACACACATGAACTGTTCTCCTAACTTCAATGTGTATCTCAAATGGTCACCATAATATAATTAATCAGACAATCACAGACTTCTCTTTTACATCTGTCTCTTCTTCTGTTAGCTGGTGATGCATCCAAAAAACCTGAACCTCCTCACATCTCATGTACACACCTTTCACATTCAGGAAATTTTAGAAATCCAGTCAACTTCAAACACATCACTTGCCTCCAATCACTCTCAAAAACCCTAAAATGCACCCTATGGAATGCACACTCTGGCCTAAATTCACTAAGCGGAGAGTTTGAGGGGAATTGAAAAGTGGGGATGTTTCCCATAGCAACCAATCAGATTCAAGTTCTCAGTTTCATTTTAAATACTGGAGAATGTGAGCTTGAATCTGATTGGTTTCTATTGGCAACATCCCCACTTTTTAATTCCCCTGATGTTTTCAAACGATCGTCCGATATCATTTTAAAAAAAGGGGAGGTAGTGTATGCCTTTATGTTAAAACTGAGTTAAAACCAAGTTTTATGGATATTATGTATGATGGTATTGGTGATAATATAGAGGCATTGTGGGTGGAAATCNCTAACAGAGGTAAAAATTGTAAGAAATTGATTATAGGGACATATAAGTTCACGTGAGGAAGAACAACTTTTACAGCAAATTGCAAAGGCTGCACAACTAGGTCACATTTTAATCATGGGGGACTTTAATTATCCAGGCATAGATTGGAGTACGTTATCCAGGCATAGATTGGAATGTGACTAAATAAAAAGGTAAGGGAAGCAATGAGTAGAAGAAGGCGTGCATTCAAATTGTTGAAATCTGAGGGGACTACAGAGTCCTACTAGATCTACAAAGAATTTAATAAAACATGCAAAAAGGAGCTAAAAATAGCAAAAATAGAAAATGAAAAACTAATTGCTAAAGAGAGCAAAACAAACCCTAAAAAGTTCCTTAAGTATATTAATGGAAAAGGAATAAAAAAGGACAATATAGGACCCATAAAACAGGAGATGGGGGGACTGATTCATGATGATAAGGGAAAAGCTGAGATATTAAACAATTTCTTTTCTTCAGTCTTCTTTTCTTCAGCCCATGGATGGAATATTGCCTAAATATGAATATGCAACCCAATCATTTCTCAATAATTGGTTAACAGAGGAAGAAGTCCTAAGGAGGCTTAAAAATTAAGATAAATAAAGCATCAGGTCCAGATGGCATACACCCAAGGGTTCTCTATGAGCTTAACTCAGAAGTAGTTAGACTCCTATACTTAATTTATATAGATTTACTTGCATCAGGTTTAGTACCAAGGGACTGGAGAATAGCAGATGTGGTGCCAATGTTTAAAAAGGAGATTAAATCAATACCTGGGAATTATAGACCTGTAAGCCTGACATCAATAGTGGGGAAATACTGGAAGGCATAATAAGGGATAATATTCAGGATTACTTGGTGGCCAATAAGATAATTACTGGGGATCAGCATTGGGATAGGTCTTGTCAAACTAATCTAATCAGCTTCTATGAAGAAGTGAGTGTGAACTTAGATAATGGTGAGGCGGTAGATGTGGTGTACTTAGATAATGGTGAGGCGGTAGATGTGGTGTACTTAGATTTTGCAAAAGCCTTTGATACAGTACCAGAAAAAAGAGGTTGGTTCACAAATTAAGGGGACTGGGTCTAGAAAATAACATTTGTACTTGGGTCGAGAATTGGTTGACAAATAGGGAACAGCGAGTTGTGATAAATGGAACTTTTTCAGATTTGTCAAAAGTTTCAAGTGGTGTACCGCAGAGCTCCGTGCTGGGGCCACTCCTTTTTAATATATTTTTAAATGACCTCGGTGATGGCTTAGAGAGCAAATTCACTATTTTTGCAGATGATACAAAAATATGCAGGGTAATAAAAACAAAGCAAGCTTTAGTGTGTCTACAAACTGGGGGAGTGGGCAGGCAAATGGAAGATGCAATTCAACATAGATAAATGAAAAACTATGCATTTAGGTCACAATAACACACATGCAACCTACACATTAAATGGGATTAATCTAGGGGAGTCTACAATGGAGAAGGATTTAGGGGTACTTGTAGATAATAGACAGCAATAGGGCACAATGTCAATCAGCAGCAGCAAGGGCCAATAAGATATTATCATGTATAAAAAGGGGCATAGATGCAAGGGACAACTGTGTCATTTTACCACTCCATAAATCATTGGTGATGCCTCATCTGGAATACGGGGTACAGTTCTGGGCACCACTCCATAAAAAGGACATTGCAGAACTGGAACGGGTTCAGAGAAGG
>JABWIB010003507.1:26995-37115 GCA_016617825.1 Platyplectrum ornatum
ACATTCATTTTACCCCCCCTGCAATTCAACATGGTTTTACCCACTCTTGAAAAATCTTACGATTGGATACAATTTATCTTACCGTGTGTACCTAGCTTTATAGTGTATGGCCAGATACACAAAGATACCTATACATTCTTGATCCCTCACCAACTGTGTTGGCCCGTGTAACTAAATGTATTTCCACCATTTTAAACTTAGTCTCTGTTTCTGTTTGTGTCTCGGTGTTACTCTTGATTAAAAACTGTCCTTTACCCACTACATACAAACAGTTTCTAGATCCTGTTAAATACATTTAAACATCATTTCCAGAATGCATAAATACCTCACAAAAGTTACTGCAAAAACTCCAATTCAATTAATCATATCCCAATTTGATTATTTCAATACTCTACTATTGGACTCCCACACTATAGAATTATCCCTTCTGTCTATTACATGCAGCAGCCAGTCTTATCAAAATATTCTTTTATTGCTGGTAAAATCCTTTGCTAACCTACAAAGCCATCAATAACACTGCACTCACATACATACCCTCACTCATCTCAATATATATCCCAGCTCATTCTGTCAGGATCTACAAATCTCTTCTACACTAAACAAATGCTTTGATTCCTGGTTACAGGACTGCACCTCTGGAAAAAACGTCCTTGCCTGGTAAGAGTATCCTATACTTTCCAATCTTTTAAGTGCTCCCTTAAAACTTATCTGTTCTACCCTACTTATCTACTGAGGGCACCTTTTTTTTAAAACAACATAAACTTGGAGACTTTTTTCATACTAAAATTACCCCAAGTTCTGCTACTAACACTGCTGTGTGACTGGACTGAGAGCTTTTACCATTGTATAATAAATAGCACTTATCCCCATGTATCAATCCTCAATCACCTATAGAGTGTATTTTGCAGGCAGGGCCCACTTCCCCACCTGTTCTGTCTGTTACCACCCAGTCATGTCTTGATGGTTGAAATTGTAATGCGCTACATAATCTGATGATGCTATGTAAAAACCTGATATAAATAAATATATAAATAAATATTTTCACAGGACCATGGTTTATGTCTGTCACGTAAAAACCTAATACCATATCCAGATTTACATACTGGACGTCATTTATGCAGGTTTCCTGTATAAATCACATCACTAGTAACAACTGCCGGATGTTACTAGTATGTTTTTTTTCAACCGTTTAAATAATGTACAAGTGTCTTTATGTGCTAAAATACTTCATAAGATTCTATTCAGATTAGCGCATAATATTTAATGTAGGCTCCTGGACACTTAAGACAAATAAGAAATATTTTCACAAGGCCAATATAGGTCTGTCATTAAAAACCTAGTACTGTATCCAGACCTACATACTGGATGTCATGCACGCATGCCTAATCCTCAGACTGTAGGCGGGCATAGGCATTGTAGCTATCCGGGAGAAGGTGGGCGTCATGTCTATTCTGAACTGTTTCGTCAGTGCGTAAGGTAGGCTTCTGGACAGAATCTTGTACGTGTTAGGGGTGGGAGAGGGGGGTGAAGACGGTTATTAAAGTGTAACTATCAGTGGAAAGTTTATATGGGTTTTGGAATAGCAATAAAATACATTTTAGACATATTTTCTTTGAATTATACAAGCATTTTTTCTTCTAATGTTATGGCTGGTATCACAGTTTGAGTTTGGTATAATAGGATATGAAGCAGCTGGCTGTAATATGTTAATTATCTGATTAGAATTTAAGTACTGCTGTGTGACTAAATTATTAAACAAAAATGTGGTAGTAAGAAAGGCAGTTAGGTAGAAAATGACATGTATATAGTCATTTGAGGAAAATAGCTGTTATTCTTAATTAGCAGAGAGAATGACACATCATAGACATTCATTGTGCTTACATAAAAGTTTACAGCAAATTAGAGCCACTTTTTCTATCTGTCCATGTTTTATTTGTTTAAATCCATTATGGCTATAGACCTTGTTTCATATTTAGTTTATACTTATGTTTATCTCAAGCATGTTTCATTTGTACACTACAGGGCCTAAATTTACAAACAGGGAGATTGCAGGGAGATTGATGTTGCCATAACAATGAATCAGATTCAAGCTCTTGTTTCATTTTACATAGTGGAGAATGAGAGCTTAAATCTGATTGGTTCCTATGGGCAACATCCACACTTTTCAATCTCCCTGCAATCTCCCTGCTTATATAAATTTCATCCTAGGCCTCTAAAGTTAGACATTTACTACAGGTATTATAGGGACAATCACACAATTATCCGGTGATGGATAGATGGTCAACAAAATGTTTCTTATTATTTATTTTTTCATATTCTTTATTTAATAACATTTTTTATTAAGAACAAAAAAGGATTCAGATTAACTGTACATATACAAAGAATGAGACAAACAAATGCCATATCTAAGGGAGAGAGAGAGGTCAGTGTTAAGGACCTTGTAAATAGACCCCCTAGAGATAAAATGATATTAAATAGCTTTACACAGTATTTCTGTAACAGCCAATTAGCAATGGGACTAATACTATACTAAAGAGGCAGACCTGCACATATTTTTACATGCTCAGTTGCCATAGTAGAACAAACCTTGATGAAACTAAGGAAACATAGGCCAGTTTACATACTGGAGAATGTGACCTTGAACCTAATTGGTTGCTATCGGCAACATCCACACTTTTCAATCTCCCTGCATTGTAAATTTCAGTAGTAGTTTACACAAACAAGTGGGTGAGGTATATTTTGTTTAAATAGTAAAACATATCTCACGTGATAAATAAATTCATAATTTCAAAATGATCTACCCACTGCTGAGCCAGTCCTATTAGGATCTCAGAGGAAAAGAGTGCGACAGACATGAGTGCAATGTATCCAGTTTACAAATAATGTCAGGGATATCATTTAGTGTGTAACTGACATAACTCACATTTTTATGTTAACATTTCTTAAGATCTGTACATGTGTATGTAACACTTAATGGAAATTATATTTTGCCTCATGACAACAATTATCATCAGTAAAGATCTGTAAAATAGATGTTGAAATCCAGTTATGTATAGACGTTCTCTACATGTAACTGTTTTTGCTCTATATACCAGCATGCAATTTGGAACAAAAGAATTGAAGGTTATTGTCTATGCTCATTTGGGATATTCAGACATTACAAAGTAATGCTGTAAGAACTTAGCCATTTGCACCTTTAGCAGGTGCAGGTTAGATACAGTATAAAACTCCTAAGCGACAGGCTGTCTACTAAACAGGAGTGACCCTAGGTTTTGCAGAGCCCTAGGCAAAACATTTTTACAGGGGGATGATCTACAAGCTAAAATCTGTTGTGTGCATGCGTGCTGGGGAAAGTTTCACCCAACTTCTGCATTCTGAGTGCTACCCAGCTGAAATACATATTATATTATAATTCATTATTGATTTACTTATAACCAAGGAGCAATGCAGGTCTGTTTAAATCAGACATCATTTTTATTGCTTATTTCTTCAGCCAAGAAATATGTCCCCTGGACAATCCAGGATGTAGCGCATGGGGTACTTATTATTTCTTGCATACAGGGAAATATTGGTAGATCCTTCACATACTACACAATATATAAACAGCTTCTTGTTACTTACCGTACTTACTTAAATTTAGAGATTCCTAAGACATATAATTTAACTCCTGTGGTACATTTTGGTTTTGAATAATGACATTAAAGGGACACACGTGTCCACATTACAGTGTAAAACAACAAAAATACAATATTTCACAAAAAATGTGTTATAAAAAGTTGTGGGAATGCAATAATCGCATTTTAATATGCTCCTATGACATTCTTAATAGCATCCTTATTTCAGTGGATAACAGTCAACCCCACATCCCCCTATGTACATGCACAGAAGCACACGTAAATACATTTCTTAAGTGACAGAAAACAATTGGGCTTTATGGGTAACTTTATGTGTACTAATGATCTTTTACTTCGTCTGTTTGGATTATTTACTTAATTAATGTTTTTGTTTAGCCTCTAGCTGCTCAGATAAAAGAACTCATTTAATAGCGACATGAAACTACCCAATCTTCTCCTGAGTATTCAGTGCCCCCAGGTTAGCAAACAGACTAACAAACAGAGCAGAAAGTAGTGATATTTATTAGTATCTCCATAGTGCACTATTGTGTAATAAAATTCATTAGGAATATTTAGAGGCATTGGACTGGATCCAGCTTGAGTTCCGTTCAGGAGAGCAGGAGAGGACAGTGATCTCCTGTCACTCCAGTCTCATGTCTAGGTGTTAGCAATGCTTACACTTCTATATGTTTTAAGTGAGTTGTGCTGGTCAGTGGTCGCATCGACCACTTTTTTGCACATATACCCCAACCCTGCTCTTATGTAAAATTTAGGTCGGCAAGGGCCAGGGCTGGCCCATTGACGCAAGTGATCCATAGTCTGCGAGTAATGGTAAAACAGGTGAAAATGTAGACCTGGTCAAAACCAAACATTGAACTGCAGAGGAGGCAAGTATCAATGTAGTTTCTTAGCTCAACTCAAATTCTATGCAGTATGTGAGTAATTTGTGTTTTTTATTCATGCAATAACAATAAAAATCATGCATCACATTGCAACACATATTTGCTCAGGAATACACTTGCACCTAAAAAACAGTGTAAGTGCAACTTTGGATGGGTCGGCACACTCATTAGGTTATTTTACTACATTCATACTTCCATACTCTAAGTGTATTGGTTTCCAGGGCAGGATGTGCTGACATTGTGCAGCGTGTTCACAAGCTTTGAGGGAGGATATATGTTAAGCGTACAGTGAGGGCTTTACATATGTTCCACCTTTACGCACTGATCCAATTTTACATAATAATTATAATAATTAAAAAGTAAGATTAGAATTACAACAGATGACTACATTGAGACTAATTGTTGGCTGTCTTATCCAGAATATCAAGTGATGTAGCGCTCCTCTCATGTCAGGTATGGTGTCAGAGTCTTCTCGGTCTGGATTTAGACCTTTCTAGGGCGTCATTTATGTTTTTAAATAGTAATCATTTTTTACAACATTATTTTACAAAATTAAAAAGTCAACGACTATATATACCTGTGCTAAAGGGGATCTATCTTGCTGAGTTTATTTAAGTGACAGACAAGTCATTTGTTAGGGAAATGAAACTGGTAGAATACCTAGAGTGTGTCTGTCACCGCAAGCAATTAACATTTTACCAGGAGAATTCGTATCCTGTCTCCAAGGAGATGAGAAATATAGGAAGATAGAAAAATTATTCTTTCAGTTATATTCTGTACCATGCTACTGCTTATTGAATGCTACTGAAAATACAATGACATAATTCATTTGCCTCAGTTAATTCGTTTTTTCACAATACAGTAATGAACATATATGCCTGGCACACATTATTATAATAGTGTAGTCTCTTTTATTAAAAAGTAGTCTCTGTTAATATACTAAAAACATGATTAAAAGTTGGTTATTACTTCATCACTATCCACTGTGGGCCTGTACTACAATTACATTTTACAATTACATGCAGATTACAATTTTGTATGCAAACACCATCAGTTGAGTGTACAATCAAATAGCCATGAGGCTTTGTCTGCATCTGTGTGCTCTGTGCTAGTGGAAAGGGTTATTCCACAATATTTACAAAAGTAAGTGGCCGTTCTAGTGCTTCCGCTAGGTGCAGGCTGGGTCCCTGCTCTTCCTTCTAGGGTCAAGAGATTTTAATGGATTAATTTGCCTCACTTTCAGTAAAAAAAAAAAATGATTACACTTAAGCATTAATTGACTTTATAAAATAAATTTAAGTTTATAAACCATATACTGCATTTCCCCCATGTATAAGACATTATTTAACAGCAAAATTAAAGCTTTAATTTGAATTAAAAAAAGATTTTAAACATGCACTATTTATTGGCTACTGCATTACACCTTGCAGACTCTGCCTATATATCCGTTTTCCTATTTTACTAGTATGTTCCATCTTGAGTTACAAAAGCTGCACCAATTTTTTGTGGCACACTACCCTTACAGAAAAAGTAGCTTCTTCTCTTGGCCAGCTGCTCTGATCATACAGAGATGTCATAATCAGAAATCGACCTTGTGTGCACCACTGCATTCTTATATATTTATTCTATTTACATGAGAGCTGATTTCTGTAAATTATAATGCACTGTTACATATTGAGGTGGCTAGAAGTATTAGATAAATCTGGACCAGATCCAGGCTCCCATATAACAGCCTACTACAGTATATCATGCAGCATGCAGGAAGTATTGCATGTGACTGTATTGTGCACGCGTGAACATGTATTTCTACTACAATCCTGGATTTTATGTGAATATCCTCTAAGGCGCTGGGGGCGTATTTGCAAAGTGGATAAGGGAGGTGCTTAAATATTACAGTATGGCATACACTTAAGGGTTCTTAATGAACTTAACACCACTATACTGAATTTATATAGATTAAATTATATCAGGTTTAGTACCAATGAACTAGCGAATAGCAGATTTGGTGGCGTTGTTTAAAAAGGTAATTAAATCCCTGTTGAGTGAGTGGATTTCTCTGGTTAATCAAACCCTCTCCCATGAAAAATATGCGTACGTTTTCAGACGCCAATTACCCAAGTATGTTAAAATATGGGGACCCTGGTTAGATTCTATACATTCCCTGGTTATTGCCCCGTTTCTTCCCCTGCCCAGTGGTCCCTCAATCCTCTTCTCCACCTCCCCGCCAGTCTAGCGCCTGTTGCTTCAGTCCCACGTGTTGCCATTGCCATGTACTACTCACTATGCCTTGTATAATTTCTGATCCATCTTATGCCTGTTCATCCATGTCATTGATTACTGTAAGTGTATGAGTTTTATTTAGTGTTTTGTTCCTTTTGCTATTTTGTAAAATCTGTACAATTTAATAAAAATTACTTGATTAAAAAAAGGTAATTAAATCATACTTGTAAGCCTGACATCAATAGTGGAAGAATTGTCCATAATAATGGATAATATTCAGGATTACTTGGTGGCCAATAACATAATTACTGAGAATCAGCATGGATTTACGGGGGATAGGTCTTGCCAAACTATTCTAATTAGCTTATATGAAGAAGTGAGTGCGAACTTAGACAATGGTGATGCGGTAGATGTGGTATACTTAGGGGTATATTTACTAAGCAGGAAATTTGCTGGGGAATTGAAAAGTGGGGAAATTGCCCATAGCAACCAATCAAATTCAAGCTCTCAGTTCCATTTTACATACTGGAGAATGTAAGCTCGAATCTGATTGGTTGCTATGGGCAACTTCCCCACTTTTCAATTCCCCAGCAAATTCCCTGCTTAGTAAATATACCCCTTAGATTCTGCAAGAGCCTTACAGTACTACACAAGAGGTTGGTTCACAAATTAAGGGGACTGGGTCTAGCAAATAACATTTGTACTTGGGTCGAGAATTGGTTGGAGAATAAGGAGCAGAGAGTTGTGCTGGGGCCTCTACGTTTTAATATATTTATAAATGACCTTGGGGATGGATTAGAGTCATTATTTTTGCAAATGATAATAAAATATGCAAGGTAATAAAATCAGAGCAAGATGTAGATTCTCTACAACGGGACTTAAATAAACAATAGACTTTGCAATAGGACACAATGTCAATCAAGTGCCAATAAGATATAAGCATGTATAAAAAGGGGCATAGATGCATGGGACGACTGTGTAATTTTACCACTCTATAAATCGTTGGTAAGGGCTCTGGAATATGGAGTACAGTTCTGGCCACCACTCTAGAAAAAGGTCATTACAGAACTGGAACAGGTTCATGGACAGGCAACTAAACTGATAAGGGGTATTGAGTCACTGAGTTATGAGGAACGGCTAGCAAGTTTAGGCATGTTTACTTTAGAAAAGAGGCGTCTAAGATGTGATATGATCACCATCTACAAATACATTAGGGGTCAGTACAAAGAGCTTTCACATGAACTCTTTACTCATAGAACTGTACTGTGGACAGAAGTAAAGAAGAAGGGGTTAGACAATTTTTTAGAGAAAAAGTGTATCCAGGTAATACCCCGTTCACAAAGACTACCCTGGTAAATCTTTTTTTAAGAGCAGGGTTGTTAGCTGTGGATCTGAATTACCCTGGTAATTAACCCTCTTAACAGAGATGAATTACCCTGGTAATTCACAGACTACCCTGGTCCACACGTTCACACTGAACCAGGGTAGTTAGTAGTAATTTTAGCGCTGTTCACACTGAGCACACTACCCGGCTAGTTCAGTCAACCCGGGAAGTTGATTCAATTACCCAAGTAATAGCCCTCTGTGTGAATAGGGTATAAGCAAGTAAACAATTACCCTGGTCAGGATCACCTTCATTTATAAAATTAGAATTGCAGGAGATAATATGTTGAACTTGATGGACTGATGTCTTTTTTTCAACCTCAACAACTATGTTACTATGTTCCTATGTGATTCAAATCAAATAATATCTATAAAAAAAAATAATATTCTTAAATTAACAAGTAGTGCAGTTCAGCTTTATGTGCATAATTCTGGGAGTGAACGCCTTTGTCACTTCCCCTCTTGTCCTCTCATAAAGGCAGAGGTCTTACACTGCCAGACTCATACGTTAAGTGTATCGAGCGGATCACTTAATGTCCACTCATTTTTCTCCTCTCCCCTCCCCTTCATTTAGATGGTTGCTTGTTGGTCAGTATGTGCACATCTGGGGCATTCATGCATGCATACCTGCAGAGCTCGGGTGGTGGACCTAATTCAGGATCCGGCCCTATGTTATTGTTTTACACAGTTCTTTGTGTCTCTCATATCTATAATATATAGTTGATTATTATTTACTGTTTAGCATACCACAGGGATTTCTTAAACACTGAAATCGTTCAAAAATTTGCTTTTGGAAATGTGACCACATTTTAAAGCCATCTTAATTCCTCTATTAAGGCAGGATTAAAGTTAACCTTTCTCTCCTGGACCTCCTTTAACTGTCTAATTCCAGTGATATATTTTGTGAAGTAGGGATTCTTGGCAGAAAGGCAGCTCAACAAACACTTGTCTTAATGGAATGTCAAGGTTGAGAGAACGTAAGTATTGTAGCATGAAACTAATGTGGCTGAAAGGATATAAACTGAAAGGGAGTATTTTTACATTTCCCTAAACTTAATATTTTGTAAAATAGCAATACAGGATTGGATCCAGGAGTTTACATGGAAACCAATGTGTGTGCGAAAAGGGGGTTAGACAGAGTGTGGTTAACTTGCCTGTCACTTGCCATAAGTGGCCCCCAAAACCTGCCCACATTATACAATTTATATATTGGCCCCCCTGCCCACCTAGAGTAATTTATGGAGAATATGTCAGCTCACAGCTCACACTTCTTCAATATCTACCCTACCTCCACAGTCTGTGTGCAGAGGTCATGTGGAGTACAAGACTTGGCCAAACTATACCTAAAATTGATCTTACATATATTCAAACCACATAATCTTTTCAATAAGTCCCGCCCTACAGGACATGAATCTGGGCAGTCCCACCAAATTGATATGTGATGTCATCCAAATCCAGTGGAAGATCCATAAAAGGTTCCCTGTGTCAAAGTTATGTCCATTGTACACCTGTGAGAAATCCAATAAGGACCCTGTCAACAATCAGCTTAGCAACCCCAAATACTATGGATTTAACAATTTTGTCCATTTTGGACATTTTATTTTTCACCCCTTCTCATGGTACTGCTGATAGGAGCTGAACTTAAACATCGTCCATATCTCTATTCATTAATATTGGACTTTTCCATAATTTTTACATATCACCCCCTTCTCAGTCCTGCCCCTATGGGTGCTAGGTGTATTTTACCCCTACAGAATTCTAGTCGTTTTATTTATCGTTTATCGACTAAACTTTAATGTCAGACCTTGAAAACTATGGATCTGACATGAATGGCGATCATTTTGGACATTTTATTGTTTACCCCTTCTCATCCCTCTTTGCAGATAGTGGCTAGACTTTATTTATTCATCAGTACTCATGAGGGTGAGATGTGCTGCAGGTTACTCTGTCTATTCAGCAGTCCTCATAAGGCTGAGATGTGCTGCAGGTTACTCTGTCTAT
>JABWIB010003508.1:0-10509 GCA_016617825.1 Platyplectrum ornatum
GCGATTATCCATGTTTCACACATATAATGCAATCCATATCCTGATACAATTCCTCAGAAGCATCCTTAATAACTATGTCAGCATGTTGACACTTGACAGACACATGGGTGGGAGGTCCAAGAGCAATTTCATCACGCACCTCAACCTTGTTCGGTACAACTTTTGGCTAAATACTATTTTGTGAGCTGGAAAGTGATCACACTTGACTAGAAATGAGTGGAAACTAATGCAATTGAGGTCTATAATACTTTAGGGGCCAAAAAAGACCCAAATTCTGCGTTTTTAGCCATTTTTAGCATTTTTTGCAAAAAATCCAGATCCAAAACCAAAGCCAAAACACACAAGGGCGGTTTTGGCAAAACACATCCAGATCCAAAACACGAAGGGAGATCCAGATCCAAAACCAAACCCAAAAAAATGCCCGGCGCACATCACTAATATATATATATATATACACACACAATGTTCACTTACAACTGATGATAGTCATCCTCTTTTTTTCCTAGCTGGCAGCCAATCAGATGGCCAGTCCAACCCTGACTACAGATAAAGAGATCATTGCAGGTATAGAGACAAAACCTGTCCTGACTGGGTGTAGTACTGTATAAAAATATTTGCTCTTTTGGAAACTAAGTAAAAATATATGAAACATTTTCCTTTTGTTTGCAATAGTTAAGCAGAATGCAACTATTTATTTCCACTCTATTAAATATTTAAAAAACTGAAATATCAACCACTTAAATACATTCTTACTCTTACTCTATTTTTTTAAGCTTAAGTTTTTTAACTAAATTTTTATGGTGACACTTAAGGAAAAATGTTCTGATGTTGCCTAAAGGTGGTTAGAAATGTATAATTGATTCAAATGTACAACGGACACAAATATTAAACAATGTGACTTTAAATTTTCTTTGAAAGTATGTTACTTATTATGTAAAAACAGCTATTTTGTTAAAGTGGGGAATTACATTGAAAATGTTTTATTATTTAAGGTACACCCTGTTAAGGACCCTCTAAAGTATTGGCAGCTTTCTGTTACAAGAATCTTCCCTGAAGTAAAATACTGATTTCATAAGGTCACTTATTGCTCCATTTCCTAGTAAAGAAAAATGGGATGCCAATATTTTTTCAGTAACTATAGCACTTAGAAGGCTAATTTCACGTAAAAATTTTATTATACAATAATTCGCAACACATTATAACCCAGAATATATCCCTCCCGGTACTGTACCATTTCCACATTGTCTTTTTTTCTAGCAATGAGAACTTTTAAAAATTTATTTGTATAAAAATACTTTCACTTTTTTACTTTCATATATAATATTTTATATAGTAAAATAAATGTAAAAAATGCATAAATGAATGATATATTTAAAAAAGATTTAATTCATGATTTGCATATATGAAAAGAGCAGGGAGCATGTCATCTGCATATAATGCATGTTTTTCCTTGCCATCATCTGTCCACAGACCATGGATCCTGTATCCTGTATGATAAGGGACGGAAGAGCAATAGGGAAAGAGGACTCATCTTGTCACTCTGTCCGTATTTTTTTTTTTTTTAAAGGAACACAGTTACTTCTACAAATCCTAATCTGTCCATGCTACCATTCACCCCTTCTTGGCATTTATACCCATAACCACTTTCTGTTCCAGATTTTTTAGATGTGTAGTGACTGCAGATTCTAGTTGCAGAAATTTTTATTTACCCTTAACTCTTTTTATGTATCTTTCTTTGTTACTGCTGAGTTCAGTGCTGCACTAGTTCAGTGACAGATGATATAATCTTATTAGTGATTCCCTAACATTTGATACAGTATATCGGTGATATAGATGCACCATTGTCTGACACCCCTGCAGGGCAGCTGCATTGTATGCCCTTTTTTATGGAAGGAAATGTAAAGGAGTAGTTGTGATGGGGAGTGTTGTTCCTGCTGCGTTGGATTAGACAGAGAGGGGGTTGTAAGGCAACATCATGGATGGTTTCTGTCAAGTTGATCCCCGCTTGATTACTTGTTACAGGTGTGCAGGTGTGCGGTGGGGGGGTACTGTGTGGGGGGTTTCTTTTGGGAGAAGCACAGTTATTTTAATTGCCATCCTTATAGTGTCAACATTGTAAAGACCAAATTTGTTTCATAACATACCTTGAGCATTATACAAATTTCGGGAGCGTTATTAAACTTTAGTTTAGAGAGGCACCTCTCTTAGTATCGTTTATTAATATAAGTTAGAGTAATATATTTGGGGGTTTTATTGTATTGTATTGTTCATTAAGTATTTATTGCCATTTATTATTATATTTATTGTTATTAAATATTTTTACTCGTAACTATGGGCTGGATTCAGCTTTTCACTCTCATGACTTACACTCATGAGTTACACTCTTATGGGTAAAACCATGATGAATTGCAGGGGAGGTAAAATGAATGTCAGTGTTTGCATGCAGGGAGAATGCTTTACTTTAGCATTTTGCACATATATACTGACCAGCTTTACTGTTATTAGACTAGGGCTAGGTAAAATCAGCTCTCACCTGTTATGCTGATTGCAACTAATTAAATTTACCTCCCCTGTAATTCAACATGGTTTTTCCCATGAGAGTGTAACTCATGGGAATTACAGAGTGTAACCCTGTAATTCAACATGGTTTTTCCCATGAGAGTGTAACTCATGAGTGTAAGTCATGAGAGTGAAAAGCTGAATCTGGCCCTATGTGCCAATGAAGATCACCAGAAACAGAAAAAATCTACGCTCTGTGTGCGCATACATAAGTAAAGTGATAGTTTATGTTGAGTTATGTTATGTTGATTTAAATTGCATAGTGACCCTATATGTTATTTTAAAAAACGATTCATCTTACATATCAAACCTGTTATTCCATCTAGTATTCCATTAATTTAATACCATCTTCATTGTGTAATACAATTGTTAGAATACATTGTCTAAAATGAACCTTAGAATTAAACTCTTATAATATGTACATCTTGTATAAGAATGCATAATAAAATCATATTTTTATGACAAATTCCATGTAAACTCAGCATTTGTGTATTTAAGAACAACAAGAAAACAAAGCTGTTAAGAAAGTTTGGCCAAAAGAGAAGCATAGTTTGGCTTAGTGTCTAGCAACCATAATGTTTCTTCTGCTAATCATAATACATGTTTTGTAAGAGATAATATTATATCATATTAAAATAATATTGTCAGATGCATATGACATTTTAACATTTATAACATTTCAGACATTTTCCATACAATTTTGGTGGGGAGTCAGAACATTTTTAAANGACCAATGATCAGTGAAAGCAGTCATTGGCTGATTTTTTTTTATCTTGTATTTTGCAGCATTTTTATAGCCACATGGCAGTTCCTTATGTAAAACAGATTGGTATTATATGTGTCTGCCTTCATACATAGTTATAGACTATGAATACATATTTTTTTTTACAAGACATTGTTTATATTATGAATAGATGTGCATCTCTCATAGTTTGGTTTCTGTTCTCTGCCTCTGTGCATAACCAACCCCATTAGTCTAATTTAAATATCCCCCTCCCACACTGCCCACCTAGCATAATATGCACAGGGAGGAAGCAGGTCTGGGCCAAGGGGGCAATGGGACAATGTTCGGTCTGACAGGGGATCCGCTCATGCACATCTGACGCACAGGGTTGTATTACACAATCAAGTTGACAACTAAAATGTAATTTCCATTGATGTTACCATCATATCATCTTTCATCATTTTTAATCAAGTGCTCAGAAAGTCAAGTGACCCTGATGTTATTAACACACAGCCCTTACATCATTGTTTTTTAAATGAATTTACTTTTTTATCATAGCACCAGCATATTACACAGCACCTTAAACCACCTCAGCAATATCTTGAACAGATTAACAATTATACATCATTTTCTTTTTTTACAAAACTGTTTAAAGCATTTAATTAAGACCACATAAATATTGTTACAGATAGCTTAACATTTAATATTGTTTCCATGAAATACAGATTTAAGTTAAATGAAATACAGATTGAAATATTATTACACACAGTCACTTCTCATCTGTATAGGGACCAGATGATCAAGAGATCATAATGCTGATCGCAGATATGTTAATGTATACTGCATGCAAGTCTGAACTGAATAAATGTATTTTATTTCCATGCTCTACTGTCTGGAGAGATACTGTAGGAAGCCAAGGAACTGCTTTCACTGCACTCACAATGGTTACTTATCAACATTGCTATGGGGAACAGTCATGTCCCTCTATGGGATCAGGGATGACTAGTCTGGGGGCACTTTTTGGGTCCCTTATTGTCTCTGGGGCTATTTGTTATAGTGTATGTGAATGTATCATCTGTATGGATATCATAGTGTGTTATAACATACTCCCCAACGTATTGGGGTCTGAGGTCGGGACACATAAGCTCCGCCCCTTTCAATGCCACAGGTCGCACCAAATATAAAAAGTAAGGATAAGGTTTGTCCCCTTTTGCGGTACAAACTGGGAGGTGGGAGGGACAGCNGGACAGTCTATACACCAGCCCAGACCATGCACAGTTTTAGTAATTCTTTTATTTTGTGCAGCCCAAGTATTTTTTATTTTTGTAATGAGTTATCATAAATGGTTTAAATGGTTTTATGGCTGAAAAATATATTATAAATAGATAATAGATAATGAATTATATAAATGTATATTTTTAAATATAAATATATACTGTACAGGGCCGGCACGCCCATTAGGCGAAGTCAGGCCTTCGCCTAGGGCGGCCGACCAGGGGAGGGGCGACAGNGAGGCAGGGGGAGAAAAAATACATTATTAAAAAAAAAAAGTAAATTCAATACCGGAGGGCGGACGGGACCACTCCGTCGCCCTCCGCGGTGGTTCTGAAGCAGCGTGACGTCATCACGTCGCGACGCAACGTGACGTGATGACGTCACGTCACGTCGCGTCAAAGGGGGCGCGGTGCTAGGTCTGCCTAGGGCGCCCGCAGACCTAGCTCCAGCCCTGATACTGTATATTGGGCTGATCCAGAGTTTGGGAGTAAGAGTAAAACAGGTGCAATTATAGACCTGGACAAATCCAAACATTGAACTGCAGGGAGAGGCAAGTTAACTGTGAAAACATTAAAGTAAAAAGGTGAAATTTCCTATCTCACATTTAATGTAATAATTAAACATTATGCTATTCAGTTTTTAAGATGTTTGTGGAAAAGCGTTGTGTTTTACCAGCATGCAATAAAATAAATGCATTCATTTGCATCCTTGCATTAAAATATGGATTTGCTTGCGCTACACTTGCACCTACAATGAGGTATAAATGCAACTCTGGATCAGCCCAATAGGACCAGATTTAGAGATATGGCCATGCGCAGCCTGCACCGCCATATATTCTTTAGAAACATGCAGCTCTGAATCGCACGCAGGTAGAGGGTTATGCGATATGCCCATTATGCCTGTGCGGGATGCAGACACAGCCTCTGCAAATAAATAAAATAAATAAACTTAAAAATAAATAAATTAAAAAAATATATAAAAAAACACGCACATTAAATCAGGACATTTTTATTATTATTTTATTATTGTTATTTCTTTTTTTTTGTTTTGTTTTCCTCTGGACCTTTCCTCTGGACTATTACTGGCTTCTTACCCTTATGGGCAACTTACCCCATGTCAGGACATGGTGTAAGTCCCTTGTCAATTAGCAGGGCTAATCCCTAATCCCCCCCTTAAAATCGTAAATTTCAATGAGAGAAGGGGTGAGGAACGCCCCGTTTCTCATTTATATATGCCAGATGTTACTGCATTAAAAAGTTAAGTTTTTATATGACGAAAATTAAACTGCCAGAGATTGCGGCTGTACAATTTGAAGCCTCTGTCTATAAGGCTCAGACTTCAGGGTTTCAGTTTTTCCCTGCTAAAACACACAACTGTGATATTAAGCTAGATAATTGTTAGTGAGCTGGAGTGGCGCATCTGTCTGGCGCAAAGTGCTGATCTGTAACACACGGATGCGGTTGCAAAGCCTTGATCCGTGATATCCATGATATTTATTTGAGAGAAAGGGCGTTCCTCACCCTTCTATCATTTAAATATAGGATTTTCCAGGGGATTAGCCCTGTTAATTAGGATGTAACTTACACCATGTGCTGGCTGTAGGAGGGAGAAGCAGATCTAGGAGAGACACTTTGCTTCATAAAGGCAAGGCATGTAACAAAAAAAAAATATAATGTATTAAAAAAATTAATATAATATTAGAAGTATTATGTGTTTATTTTTTTATTCAGTGTTTTTTGAAAAAACATAAAACAACATTGCATGCTGTGTGGGTGCCGCAGCACTCGATGCACATAAAAGTTTGCATGGTAGTATGAATGAAAGGCAGTGTAATATATTTTGTTAATGCTGGCTTTGGACATACTACTATGCCGGCTTTTATGTGCAATGAGTGCTGCTACACCCACGCAGCGCAGAGGCTCCAGCTATAGAAGCCGGAACATCTGTGCCCACACTGGGAACAGCAGGGGAGACGGACATATTGCATGTCCGTCTCCTCTGCGCACTATACCGAGCTACGTTTCNAAAGAAACATGCAGCTTTGAATAGCACGGATACGGCAGGCACAGGTTGGATCAGGTCCCCTGTTAGCAAGGAAGCAAGAAAACATTAATTATATTATAATTTGTAGCACCACAAAAATAATAAATAGGACCTAAAATTTTGTTAAATAAAGAATAATCCTGAGACCTCCTCAGATCACAATAAATAATTAGGAGCTGATAAATAATTAGGTCCAAAGTAGCACATATTTACAAAAAAGTTGTAAATACCTGAGCAAAACCATGATGCAATGTGAGAGGTGCAAACAACATTTCATTATCTTGCATGCAGGGAAACTACTTTATTTTTTTTTTTTTAGGAAACTTTACCTCTGGATTCTGTTTTTACTGTTTTAATTTGACTTCTCTCACAGTTCCATATGGTTTACCCAGGTCTACAATTACACATATTTTGTACTTACTTTCAAATTCTGGTTTGGCCCCTTAAAGTTAATTGCACCTCCAAAAACTTGGTTTTGCTTAGGTCTACATATGCCCTTACAAAGATGTAAATTCAGCTCTAGATTAGCCCCAGTGACAATATTTTATTCAACACATATAGTACTATAGAAATATAGTACCTGAAAGCGCTACATGTAAATAATATTGCCGGTATTCACATTTTCATTATATTTAAATTAGAATGTGGGTGTTTTAGTGCAGCTACAGAGATTTCCATTTATAAAATCCCTCTATTCTTAGTTATAAAACACATCGTACAAAAATGTTGCTGTTACATAAAAAAAAACACAGAAGAATTAACACATTCTGTAGACACCAAACTATACTGATTTTTTCAGTCTTAATGGCAGTGTTAAGTACATTATGTGGAGGCATTTTTATGAAGAAAATATACTAATATATTTTTCCCTTAATAAAGGAATTTATTTCTGTTAAATAGTTTATTTTATTTTATAATTAAAGCATACATGCAGCTTTCTAATAAAACTTCAATATAGCACGAGTATTCACTTTTTAAGTCCATTTTCAATCATATAAAAAAGTTATTCATTGCATTTCCTTTGAAAAAGTCCCATCATAAGGATATGATTCAGAGTTGGGAGTATTAGTAGAAAAGGAGCAAGGAGCTTATACAGTTGCACCTACACATTTTGTTGCACAGCTTTATTTTTGATTTGTAAATTGCACTTGAACTTGAATTTCACCTCTCATCTCTAATTGTTTTTTTTAAGTAATATGCCAGTTAAAGACTAAATAAATCACTGAAAACATTTAATAGCAAAATTACTTACTACTATATCAAAACAGAATGAGAAAAAAATGATGTACTTGTATTGCAAAATACAGTTTGGTATATTGTGATTAAATGCCATTAAATGGCTAACAATACAAATCATTTGCAATACAATCATGTAACAATAAGTTAAAAAAATTTTTTTAACATACATGGAAAATAAATATATACAGTATATAAATATTTTCGTAAAGTCATACAATACTCAGAAAACAAATATACAGTGGATTTGTTTATGAATGTATAATATATTACATAATACTGGGAAAACTGTAATGTACCTTAAATTATATAAATTAAATAATTATATACATATTAATAATGTAAAAAGAATATAAATGAAATTGTATTATATAAATTAAATAAAAATATCTACAAATTACCCAAAATAACCACAATTGCTAACTCATAACTTTTCATAATCATAGAAACAATAAATAAGGCAGAAAAGCAAAAATGTTCATTTTAATAATTAGGTTGACCAGCACCATCCAGAATATCAGAAGCCACTGGAAGATTCTGATTAATTATTATTTTAAGGATTTAAAGGGGATTGTGTAAAATAACATTGTTTTCCTTCTCAAGTTTTAACTGATTACTGAAATGTATTTACTGTATAATAACCATACAGTATATACTTTTTATTGAAGTAAATGCTTTTTAAACAGAAAATCCTTTACATGAATGAAATTCAATTTCTTACAACATACTTTTAGTAGAAAGCATTTATTTTATATCAAATAAAAGTCCACATCTGCAATCATGCTATGAATACTTCACAATATATTAAAATAATGTGCTGTAGGATATGTATACTATATTATTATAAAAAATAACTAGGATCATCCTGTATGTACACACCAAAGTCATTAATTGTTATTTAAGATATACTCATGGGTGGTTGCTCCAGAGTTGTGAAATCATTAGTTTTTCATGTGGTAACAGGAATAAGTAATACATAATTCTCATAATGGGAATCAGAGCAAAAAGATGGAGGCACAGCTGCCCATCAGCTTGTGTTTGAATTCGTCTCCTCTGCGCTATTGAAACAAGGAGTTCCACAATATTTCAATGAGATATATCACAAGTACCAGTGTAAGTGCTTGCACTTATTCCAGACACTTACTGGAATTCTGGGAACACAAAAGGGGTAGATGCCAGCCACTACTACACCCCGCTCATGCACCCAAATCATATACTGTACAACAGACCGTGGCTCTCATTATAGTCTAACTAGATTATCACATCTCATGAGACTCAGGAGATCAGCTAACGGGTAACATTTGCTATCCGGCTGCCTGTCCTGCCTGCAGTGCGGTAGCAGAGGAGAGGTAGGGCTTGGTAGTTGTGACAGGAGAGGAAGGTATGTAACTTGCTTCTGGAGAGAGAAATAAAATGGCTGATTATGGTTTATTTTTGCAAATTTTCAAAACACCATCACAACTTTCAAGAAGATAACTAGACAACAACAACATTAAGCAAGAACAGGAAAAATTGTCTAAATGTGAATGCTTAAGACTACATTAGTTATGCCTTGCATTAATATGACTTTTGACATGCCTCCCATTGTACGTTGGATTAGCCAACATACCACCTATATAGCTCTAGACAACTGTGCTAAACCTGTGTATTGTCCTGTTGTCCCACTGACCAATTCCATAATTTTTCCCTGGTTCGCTTTCAATTCTCAATCTGGCTACTACACCCAGTCACACCAGTGCTAGAAGTGGGCAGCTATGGTATAAGACACTTTCCCCACCCCTTGTTTAAGTCCCGACCCACAATTTTGTGATAATTGTTCCTTGATTGCTCCCTCCTTTTCCAAACCACCACTTTGCCACCAGCTACTTTGAACCCTGGGCCCCTTTGTGGCATAGCTTTAGATGCAATAACTCCAATGTCTTGAGATGAACAATTTCTTTATCACCAAAGTGGTTTTATTATTTTCTTTATATTACATTATTATCTTTTTATAATGTCTGTCTATACATAATATTTGTATTTGAACTTATACAGTTCTGGAAGGCATGTTGGGACACAAATTACCTTGTGATAGTTTAATACCCATATGAGCTGATCAAGTTTAGTGTATATCTACTGCTTAAATGTGTTAAATGTACCCAGAGTTTCGACAGTAGTGAAACAATTAGCCTATATATATTTAAATTCTTGCATTTAGCAGAATGCACATCTCTATATCTTACACATGTACCAGCTTGAGCTAATAATTTGGAGAATGGACAAGACATCCAGGCCTACATTTACTAAACTGTGGTAATGGAAAAGTGGAGATGTTGCCCATAGCAACCAATCAGATTATACATCTCAATTTAATTTTACATGCTGGAGAATGCAAGCTTGAACCTGATTGGTTGCTATGGGCAACATCCCCACTGTTCCATCCCCAACAGTTTAATGAAAACAGGCCGCAGGCTTCTACTGTGCCTTACAATAGCTAAAAATTTTCTTATTTAAATATAGCAAAACATACAGAAATGCATGGGTCAGATACTTTCTGTCCACTTTTATGTGCGCGCTCCTGTTCTGCACAAAGCAGAATCACGCTGCACTTACCACCTAAAGATAGATGTTAGAGCAGCTCTTTATCAGCTATAAATGAATTTACATATCACAGACCCTCCAACATGACCCAT
>JABWIB010003509.1:13191-30831 GCA_016617825.1 Platyplectrum ornatum
AGTAGTGCAGGCAGGCTGATATCAGTAGTGCAGGCAGGCTGATATCAGTAGTGCAGGCAGGCTGATATCAGTAGTGCAGGCAGGCTGGTAACAGTAGTGCAGGCAGGCTGGTAACAGTAGTGCATGCAGGCTGGTAAAAGTAGTGCAGGCAGGCTGATAACACTAGTGTAGGAAAGCTGATGCAAGACAAGCTGGGCTGATTGCAAGTCAGGCTGGAACCAGGCAGCTTGAAGAACGAAGCTATTCTGGCACGGAGGGAGTACACAGGGTTTAAATAGTCCGTCCAGTGCACAAATTGGCTGGAGAGATCATGTGTGATGCCTGATTGGCTACTGGGAATCATATCCCAAAGGATAGTCGTGCAGGTGCCATATGCCCAGCTGCAATGGACACTGCAGAAGGCTACCACTATTGGAAGTGTCACCTCTGGAGAGCAGGCATGAAGTGGGAGAGCCACTGACATGCGACTCCAGGTTAGGTGAGTGTGGCAGCATCTGCCACTAAGTGTGACATCATGCTTTTTTTAAGAGCTCTGTCTTAAGCCACCTCTATATAGAGTGAGAGCACTCTATATAGAGGTGGCTTAAGACAGAAGAACCAACATTACATGACAGATTGCCCAGAGTGCTGGGGAGGTGGCTACTCTCTTCTACGCACCTAATGCCCTAAAGCAGCAGCATCAATGGTAGTTACACACAGGCAGTGTGACATATACATAGGGGCATATAATGAAATGGGGTAATGCAGTTTCTCATATAAAGACGTGAGGGCACGGAGGTGAGATTTATATGACGTTATATAAGTGTCGGTCCCTCTTCCCGCATTACAGTCTAAGCTCTTACATATAAAATGAGCAGACAAATCCTGAATAGTTTGTGATGTACTGTATGTTTCCATTTGACACGTTCATTTGTATTTTTTCTTTTAGAAAATGGCCCATGTCTTGGATCAAGAAAACCCAATCAGCCTTATGAATGGCTAACATATAAGGAGGTAAGATTCAGGAGATTTAGTTTACACTGTGATCATTTCTGCTAATGATATACAACAGTAAAAGTTTATATTTGCAGTTCAATCATACCTGTCAGTTTATCGGTTAAACGTTTGCGAGGACACCTGCAGATGTTCTACTGCTATACATAATTAGTCACGTTAACACGCTACAATCTTTTTAATTACCCCACAAAGAGAAACATTGGAAATCACAAAATGCTTTGGAGTCTATTAATTTGCAACTATACAACTGTGAATATCAGCGCTGTAATTATAATGTACTTTACCATCAAGCAGGATTTAGGAATTGTAGTTTTCATGGGTGTATTGTCTTATTACAGAACACATAAGTAACAATGAGCCAGATTCAGATTTACACTCTCATGACTTACACGCATGACTTACATCTCATGGGTAAAACCATTATGAATTGCAGGGGAGGTAAAATGAATGTCAGTGTTTGCATGCAGGGAGAATGCTTTATTTTTGCATGTTGCACACAGATACTGACCAGTGTTACTGTTACACTGCAATTATTGCACAGTGTATGGCAGCATTGTGCACAATGCTGGGACACTCTAACAACATGCTGTAGCAGAAGGTCACAGCTTCGTTACTGTGCTGGCAAGGCTCTTCCAGGACACTGGGCCCAGGAATGGCCCCATATCAAGTGCCCTAGGAGCATTACTGCATTACTGATCTATTGTTTTCCAGGGATGATTGAAACAGAGATCCGAGTCTAGATTCAATCCTTTACTGCAACTGAGATTTCTTAGTTCCATATTGATAGCCATTTGCTTTATGGCTGCTCTGGCAATGTAAATGTGTGTTATTATGGAGCGTTGTTTTATGTTTCAGCCAACATGCAGCATGAATAGCAAAGTGTATGTCTTGAATAATTTGCAGGTGTCAGACAGAGCAGAATGGTTAGGATCAGGATTATTACATCAGGGTTGCAAGCCGTCGCCTGATCAGTTTATTGGGGTCTTTGCACAGAATCGCCCAGAGGTAATAACAATTTCTTTCACTTTTCTGAAAATGTAAGATATCATACATGATGGTCTAGAATAGAGTGCGGTTTGTCTGTTTACAGTGGATCATCTCTGAACTTGCTTGCTATACGTACTCGATGGTTGTCATTCCTTTGTACGACACGTTGGGCCATGGTGCAATCCGCTATATCATAAACACGGGTAAGAGTGTGTACTTTTAATTGTCCTGTATACAATACCTAGCAAGCAATGGCTTTCCAGGAAACTACAACTTCCAGCGGGGTCATTGGCGTCAGTCGGGTTGATGTTATCTGCTGCAATAATTCGTGGTATCATCCTCCTGTATATGTTTGTACTATTTCTCATAAATCATAATTCCTCTATATTGCTTAAAGTGAAAAGTCTCTCCCTTTAATGTGTCCAGGCTACAGCCATCCAAATTTCTCCCCCTTATATTTGTCTAGCCATCCGCACTCTTTGTATGTCTCCAGCTTTCCCTTTATTTATTATTATGTCATAAGTCCCTGGTTATGTCTCCAGCCTTCCTGTATTCACTTACCTTTACCATTGTCTGTGAATATCTACTTCTTTCTTGTTCTTCTTTTCTCTGTGGCTACCTGCTCGCTGATGCTGATATGACCTTGGGGTCATCCCAGCGTCTGTCTGATGGAAGGGAGCTTCAGAGAAGCAGCTATATGCTTCAACACTGTCACAGTGCCTGGGTGGCTCATCGCTCTTTATAATGTGCTGAGCCATCCAGGCACTATGCTCCCACAACCCCTAATGCAAGGTATAGCCATACCTGGAAAGCCATGATATGGCTGCATGACTGAAGCCCATATTTCCAGGTATACTACATTTAAGATAATGGATATTATTTAGGTATAAAATGTTTTAGGAGAAGTAGAAATTTATGCCCAAAAGTAATATGTTTTTATTTTCACTCCAGCTGACATTTCGACAGTAATATGTGACAAACCAGAGAAAGCTAAAGTCCTCTTGGAACATGTTGAAAAAGGAGAAACCCCGGGTCTCAAGTCTGTTGTTATCATAGACACAGTAGACCAAGAGCTGGTGGAGAGAGGGAGAAATTGCTCTGTGCGCATTCAAACTATGCAGGAACTGGAGGTAATATTACATTACAATCAGAATTTCGCATTACAGGGATGATAGGAGCACTAGGACCAATAAATCATTAGAAGTGGTGGTGTGGACAATATATACCCCCACTACGAGCCCTGATCACACTACTAAAAGTCAATGTTCCTTTCATAAGTTGGTGATGAGTATGTTTTAAGCAACATTACAACAACCACTCATACAATATAATATTTAATAGGCCAATATGTACATTAGGAAAGGATTAGCTGGTGTATACAGTAACCTGTGGGTTGCTTACCAAGCAGCTTGAAATGCAGATGGATGTAATCAATGGATTTACCATAGCAACATAGCAATGACACTTCCAATTAATGTGGCTTTGTAAATGCTTTCGGCTTCCCAGCAGTGTGCACACACTTGACATCTAGATATTCTCTTATAAGTTAAGATAACGTTTTACCCTTTTACCATTTTGCAGAGACATTTGTAAGAGGGTAACTCTTAATTACAACGCAAATTTAACATTTGCAATATACTAAAATAATAATAAATAATTATTATAAATAATAATATAGCTGACAATTCACTGACAACAAATTGGGTTTGAGAATGTAGAAACCTGCGAAAGACCCCTGGTAAGCATAAGTCTATCATATATATCCTAGATGTCAGCGTGATCCCAGTACAGTATCTATCTCCAGAATAATGTGCACTCAAGGCAATTAAGGAGCACAGCTAGTGGAAGTATGTGCAGGGTCATTGTGAATCTCTTAAGAACTTGTTTATATGAGCAAAACTTATACAATGGATGCCCCACACATAATGAGAGGAGATGATTACTCCTTTCCATGTGCTTGATGATGATGATGATGATGATGAAACTTTGCATAAATAAAAGAAAGAACATGCTGTCCTGCGCTACAATCATTGTGTTCTGCTTCTGATTTGCCTTTTCACTGTGCATCTTGCAGAATTATATAATTGATGTCAGCATTTATGATGACAACAGTCAGTGGATTCTGGTAGGATAGGTCTCGGTCACTTAAGGCCAATATCTGCAGGAGTACTGCGCATAATGCAGGGCATGTTTAGCCAGGCAATTCAGCTCTTTTCTTGCTCTAATTTCATGTATCTTTAATACAGACCTAACAAAAAATGAATAACTGTAAGTGTCTTTAAACATAATAATAATTATATATGGTTGTGTAAGATTGTCATTTTATTGTAAGAATGTGAAGGATAGATAAGTCTCTCCTCAAATATCTCATGTCTCATATATATTACATTTACACACAGGAAATGACTGCATATTCCAATATCCCAGTATTTAAAATCTGAGAGTTTCAATCTGATTGGTTGCTATGGGCAAAATCCCCACTTTTCAATCTCCCTGCAATCTCCCTGCTTGGTAAATTTAGTCCCAAGCCTTGATATCGTTTACCTAAATAAAACCAAACTGAGCAGAGTATTTTAGGTAAAATGGGGTTTCATTGGGGAAGGGGGGCTTACAGCGTGTGTTTCTCCTGTATGAGTGCTAAGCAGACAGGCTATATCAGCCCCATACCCGGTACTATATACCCCCTTCACCATCCCAACTCAGGGCTTTCTCACTATGGGCTGGATTCAGCTTTTCACTCTCATGACTTACACTCATGAGTTACACTCTCATGGGCAAAACCATGTTGAATTGCAGGGGAGGTAAAATAAATGTCAGGTAAAATGCATGCAGGGAGAATACTTTATTTTTGCATTTAGACTAGGACTAGGAAACATCAGCTGTCACTTGTTATGCTGATTGCAACTAATTAAATTTACCTCCCCTGCAATTCAACATGGTTTTGCCCATGCGAGTGTAATAGTCATGAGAGTGAAAAGCTGAATCTGGCCCNATGGGGCCTGAGCCTGACATGTTCCCGCTTTGCTTGCACCCTGAAATAGTTTTGATTCAGAAAATGACCTTTATCATTGGTGGGTTCAGTTGTTCAGTTGTTTGCCTGCAATGAATTTACCTCATGGTTACTGCAACAAAGAATGTGCACAATACCAAATATATTACCATATATATTACTCTGCAGATTCCCAGCATTCCAGGGTGGCTTTTTAGAAACTGGATATGGACCATTAATGCATCTCTCTTGTATTGCATTGTAAATTGATTATATATATATTGACTTTTTTCCAGCAAGATGAGTAGCTTCCTAAACTAGATGTGTCCACAGTTTCCAATACTATATTATTAATACTGGAATATCAATGTAAACGTATGCTTCTCTTGTCTAGGAATGTGGGAGGAAAAACAGAAGACCACCGATTGTAAGTGCTCCTTTAGCATTTTTTCATGTATTTACAGTAGGTAAAAATGATAGTTTATTTGTAGAACATAAATAAAGGATTACATATATAGATTACCTGGCAATGAAACCGTTGAAATCAGCAATGTAGAATCAATCTATGTCCATTACATTATACTATTATCCAGAAGGAGATTTTAAGGTGGCTCACAGCCACATATAAATGCACTTTTCCCCGAGTTGTGTTGCATTGAATGTTATTCTCAAAATGATGATTGGACAGGGCCCAGACAGAACTGCACTTGTATCTCTGAACGCAGTGACAGCAGGGTCAATAGAAGAGTCCTGCTGTATACAATCCTGGTCAAGTGTTTTGGAAATACTGAAAGGAATATTGTATATTGCAATATAATATAATATAATATATTGGCAAACTTATTGTCATTACTGAATGTTGTAATATATCTTCTAAATGATTTTCTACGTAATAAAATATTTTCATTTATTTCCAGCCACCTACACCTGATGATCTGTCTATTGTGTGTTTCACCAGTGGCACTACAGGTGAGTGAGTCTATCAGCCTCGTAGTTATTTCCTAGATCTCATGATAGTAATCACTGATACAAGGACATATACCCTGCTGGAATAAAAAACAGAGTAACGCTGGCCATACTGGTGGAAGTTATATATAAATAAATGTTGTTCAATTTCTTGTGGTTGTAGTTGAATTGACTATAATGTTTAGTGCACATGTGCAGCAAATACACTTAAACATACTGCAGCAATACATTAACAGTAAAAAGAGCCAGGTACAAAAGAGTAATGCAGCAACACAGCAACAATATAAACAACTACAAAGCTGATCACAACAGTAAGAGACACATAGTAACACACTGTCACCAAACAAATAAGAACACCATGTCAGACTTACAATAAGCAATAGCAAGTAGAATAGAGAGAGACACAGACAGAATCTTATATAAAATACCATTACACTAGAGTGATTATTATGCAATTATTGGGGTTGGGACAATTATTGCAGTAGTGAGTGGTTATGTGCCTGATAATTCTGATATTTAGGCATACTTGAAATATATCAGCCTCAGGCTCCCAATATTATGTAGTGTATAGGCCACCTTCTGGTCGTAGTTTTCCCTTCTCTGCAAGAGCTTTCTTGACTTAATTCTCCTGTACTTGAGTCAGAGATATGGCGGCATTATAAGGTGGCCGGAGTATCTCTGACAGCTTACTGCGCAGGCCTTCTACTAACATTGACAGGAGGCATGTGCAGCCAACATCTGCAAGGGCCACTGTCATTCTCGGCAGTTCTTTCCTTTTTAGCCTGCATTATGGAACAAGATGAGTGGTGCTGATATTGAGATCCTTGTGGGAAATATAATTTATATATTGTACATATATATTGTACATATTAACAGACTTCTGATAGTCACAACCTCAGTCTGGATAGGTCACAATACATCGTGGTTGGGTAGAAAAGCATCAGCGCCCATGTACAGAACACAATCAGATATAAAAGAAGGGAAAGTGTCAGCCTACTGAACATCAATTTTATAATGACCATATCGAATCTATATGCACTATGTATGAATAACAATGTTTGTCAGAGAAGTAAAGAGTTTTATACTGAAAGTGACCATACATATTTACTAGTTTATAGAGACAGGCAGCTGTTTTACATTGACCTTGGAAAAAAAAATACCCTAAATGATACTTAAAGTCTTTACACTTTAAATAATTAATGTTAATCACTGTTCTTGCATTTCCTTAATACTTATTCATAAATTGATTGCATCTGTGTTTCAGGCAATCCCAAAGGTGCCATGCTGACCCACGGAAATGTAGTAGCTGACTTTTCTGGCTTTTTGAAAGTGACAGAGGTGAATACTTTGGAATGTGATTTAAGCCAACATTGTTCAAGACATGAGCACATTTTGTATTTTCTGCGTATGTGCCTTACTTATTATACAATATTCATATCCATTGCTGTGTACAGGATTTCTAACCGTATCATACTGCCAATAATACCTTTATTGAAACTGTCCCTTCGGCAACTCCTCCTTTAACCCTGTCACATGCTGTGTAACCTGTGACTTGTACGGCGAAGAAGAAGAATATTGCTAATTGTTATATAAAGTATCACTGTATAGAGCTTTAGTTTAATTACATTTATCCATGCACCCGTGTGGATGTCCACTCCTAAATGTGAATACGGTAAGACCACACAAACGCATTGGCTATACCATTAGCTGTGATGTGTACATATATTAACCAGCCGAATGAACTGACTGTACATCAAGTTCTTGGAGATGTTCTTCTGATAGTGAAGATGAAATTAAATAAAATATCTGCAATGTGTTCATGTACAAATACGGTGAGCTGTTACAAATTAATAGGGCCTCATGTGTTATTATAACATTGCGAATTTAATTATTCATATTTTTATGTTGCTTTTTATCCAAAACGTTGAAAACTAAAACTTAAAAAAGTTTTCAAAAATTTTTTCAAAAGATTTCATTTACATTTTAACTTTGTGTTCTAATTCATAACTCTGCTCCTGGGTCATTGACCTGAAACATTATCCCAATATATTTATTATAATAGCATAATGAAACATTATAACTAGGACACTTATAAATCAGTTAAGTTATCCTGGATAGGGCAAAACTGTTTTAATATTAGGGCATAATCTGTATTATTATGTTTTGGGGTTTTTTTTGTCACATCTGTAGCTAAAATATGTATTGGTGTCTTCTTAATTCAGTCTTTAAAGACCTTAAAGATAATAGATATTTTTTTCCTGATGCAGTAAACACCATGGCCTAAATTTACTAAGCAGGGAGATTGCAGGGAGATTGAAAAGTGGTTGCTGTGGGCAACATCTCTTTTCAATCTCTCTGCTTAGTAAATTTAGGTCAATATATGGTTACTAGTGCCTGTAATTTAGCTCTAAATTGGAAAAAAAACAGATGCTCAGGTTTCCTGAAACAGAATAATCAATAATGGCCGTAATAGGTTGTTTTCAGTCTCCATGAAAAAGTCAATCTCCGTTTTCATTTGTTGTATTATACTGAAGGGATCACTTTCAAAGAAAGAAGCTTTTTGTGTACCACAGAGTTTATATGTTATAATAATTTTTATTAAATACATTACACATGAGTATACTTGCTCATATTTGTGGCATGGTAGTAGCACATCATCAATAACCAATGGGAACCATTTATCTGCAGTGTTTTTGTATCTTTGTCGTCCTAATGTTTACTACTCCTGCTAACATACTGTAGCTTCATTGACCTCGTGGCCTAACACTGTACTCTGTATACTGCTCTCTTTACCTACCTGTCTCTCTTTGAATCCCCTCCCCCCCTTTTTGCACCATTTTTCTTCTTTATTGTTTTATGACTTTCTCGTTGTCTTCCTGTCAGTGTTTCTCTCCTTTTCTGTCTCCCACGCCCTTCACCTGCAGAAAGTGATATTTCCGAAACAGGACGATGTGCTCATCTCCTTCTTGCCTCTGGCTCACATGTTTGAGAGAGTAATACAGGTAAGGCTCTTGCCTGCTCTGACTTGGCCTCGTTGGGCTGCCTATGTTTTGTTTTTTCTTTCCAGAGTCAGTGGTCCCCAACATCTGAGGATGTACACATTTCCTATTTGCCTTTAGCACACATGTTTGAGAGAATGGTGCAGGTAGGTCTTTGTCTTGGTCAACGTAGTGATGCTCTCACCAAGATCTCCACTTTGCTGATTTTAATAATCTGAGATGATTGGTAACAAAGAGATCAAAATAACATCCGAAACTAAATTACAATCACTACTAAATCCAATCATTAAATCTACATTTTAGAAGATTAGAAACTGATTGATATCTGTACCTAAGATTCAATGTGTGCGGCATTATACCAAAGGGTATTGTTTTAGTAGGCCATCCCATTTTGTAAACAGAACGGTCAACTATGAGTTGCTTCCTTATCTAGCTCTAGCACAATTTACTTATACCCCGTTCACATAGACTACCCTGGTAAATCTGTTTTTAACGAGCAGGGTTTTTAGCTGTGGATCTGAATTACCCTGGTAATTAACCCTGTTCACAGTGCTGAGTTACCCTGGTAATTAACCCTGTTCACAGTGCTGAGTTACCCTGGTAATTAACCCTGTTCACAGTGCTGAATTACCCTGNTAATTCACNAACTNCCCTGGTAATTCACAAACTACCCTGGTCAACACCGTTCACACTGAACCAGGGTAGTTAGTAGTAATTTTAGCGCTGTTCACACTGAGCACACTACCCGGGTAGTTAAGTCAACCCGGGAAGTTGAATGAATTACCCGGGTAATAGCCTCTGTGTGAACGGGGTATTAATAAGTATGTGATATTGCAGGATATGTATTATTTGTGGGATAACTATTGTTGTTGGGCATATTCAGATCAAGACATAGGGATTTAGCTGTGTTTCCTGTACTGCGCTCTATGCACTAGATTCTTTAATGTAGACTTTAAGGCCTCTGTGCATACAGAAAACACATCAGGATCTGGTTCTGTGTTACTAGGATACTCTCAGTATGTAAGGTGGGTCCTCACGACCCGCTGCCATTAAGAATTCCCATATGGAATCCAGGATCCTACAGAGTGCGTTCTGATGAGTTACCGCTGGTGTAAGTAGCCTAACGTATGGTGGTCTGGATGCAGTCCTATGTTGTAATGGGATTGCTGGTGCATATCTAAGTAATTGTGTCCACCACAGCAACTCTGTAAGCTTTAGGCAAGATCCTACAGTACTTACAGGCAGCATAACAAGCATCTAATGTTAGGAGTTCATTGTTATTTTTTGTTTTTACAGTCGGTAGTATACTGTCACGGTGGACGCATTGGGTTCTTCCAGGGTGACATTCGTCTGTTATCTGATGACATGAAGACTTTACGGCCAACTATTTTCCCTGTTGTTCCAAGATTATTAAACAGAATGTATGACAAGGTGGGTATTGGTATAGTCTTTGTTTCACTCCTTTAAAATTTGTTTTTGGGGGTTTTTTTTGGTTACTCCTTTTCGAAAACGGGTAAACATGCATCGCTCTTGGATGAAATGATGTTCAGGATCAGAATACTGTATCTTCATTCACAGACACCCCTGAAATTCAACATGGTTTTTTCCAGGTGTAAAACTCCACCAGTTTTCCTTCTTTTTTCCAACCATGGATCCAGTATTGTGACACAGCTAGAATTATCATGCACTCACATGCGTTTCACATCTTAATTTATTAGATTGGTTGTGTTTATGGCAGTCAGTAATGATTACTATTCAGTATCAGCAGCTGTGCCATACACAGAGAATATATGTCTTGCTTCCAGCAGTGACTATGGGCTAGATTAAGATATTTAGGCACTTTTGAACTACTCAGTCATGGGTAAAACCATGATGAATTGCAGGGGAGGTAAAATGAATGTTAGTATTTGCATGCAGGGAGAATACTTTATTTTTGCATTTTGCACACAGATACTGACCAACGTTACTGTTACACTGTTATTAGACTTGGGCTAGGAAACATCATCTCTCAACTCTAATATTGATTGTGACTAATGAAATATAACTATCAATTCAACATGGTTTTGTCCAATCTTGAGTAAAGCTAGGTACACACGGTAAGATATATTGTATCCAATCGACAGATTTTTCATCTCTCACCTGTAATACTGATAGCAATTAATTCAATTTGCCTCCCCTGCAATTCAACATGGTTTTACCCACTATTAAGCTTAAGTAATTAAAGATCTCAGTCTGGCCCTATGATCCTAAAGAAACACTAAATTATAGCCTTCTCTAAAACACTGTAGAGTTGAAGGTGTTATTCTAAGGATAGCTATGGTTGACCTGACTGATTTTTATACACTCATGGTTCATGTCACTGGCTTCCAAATGGTCTGATACAGTACTTGGCTAAACATGACCCAGGTGCCTGGTATACTTTAATGGTAACCACTAATTTCCATGATACAGGGCACCATGTTACAGAGCACATTAGACTCAGGAATAGTGCGTCAGACGTTTCATTTTGATGCATCTGGATCCCTGAGCAATAAGGTTAAGCGAATGGCCACACAGTACAATTGATGGTAAAATTGCTTACCTACCGAAAAATGTTACTACATTAGGATCAGGTCCATTGCTCTTAAGCGTGAATCAGTCACAAAGCATTGCAATCAACTAGCACAGAGCCTTTGCACATTACAATACAGCATCTACAATCTTTTTGAAACCTTTAGAAAGTGAAAAACATCCTGGATCTGGCTCCTATGTATTGTGTGACATGCTGAACTTGTGCTATTTAGCTTTCTAGAAAATCATTTCAAGATTAAGGTGTCTGGAATAATCATTGTCCCAAGGTAGCCAGTTTATGCATATGCACTGTTATATTTCAAATTATAATCATAAATATTAATGTACTCTGCAGAGCAGAGATGTGATATTCATGCTTGAATGAAGTAATACGATGCTGGAAAAGGTTATTCTTTAGCTTCTTACACTTGAGAAAAATACAAATAAAAACATTAAATTTTGTATAAAGCTGTGTTATGTAAAGTAAAATATACTTTTACAGAAATGTATATTAACAGCATACGCTTCCAGTTTTCAGCCTTCAAAACTTCAAAATAATGGATAATGGAAATGGAAAAACGAAATATTAACACAATATCTATCTCATGTGTTACGGTCATATAGCCACCATTGTCTGTCAACCATTTATCGGGTAACTATGGGCAAGATTCAGATCTTTTGGCACTCATGGCTTATGCTGGGTACACATCAGAAAGATAATCTTTCCAATCAACAGATAAATGACCCTCACAGCAGAAATTTGTTAGATGTGTATGTGACTGCATAATTGTCTTTTCTTCTTCTTCTTATTGTATTAGATCTTTAGTCAAGCAGATACACCCATTAAGAGGTGGATACTTGAATTTGCATCTAGAAGGAAGGAAGCTGAAGTGAGAAGAGGCGTCATTCGAAATAACAGTCTGTGGGACAAACTACTCTTCAATAAAGTGCAGGTAAGATCATAAAAGCAGGCCCGGAATTTACTTACCTATTTCCTCCACAGTGGCAGCATGGTTTATACTGTCCAGTTGTCCTTGGTCCTTTGTGGTGCCTTAAACGACCGCCGACTTAGTGGTAGCATTGGTGAAAGATGCACATAAAGGCTAAACCAGCCCTTATTATATGATCACCATAACAACCCCCTCAGATATCTCCAATTTGCATTATGTTACCTGCCCCACTGCTGAAAAATGTTTCATTTTGACTTCTAATCATGGTGAGATGAGGCAAGTTGTCTCAAACTCACCACAACAACTTGACCAAACTCGACAGTGAGATGAAGTTACCATTCAAACTTGGACCAATGGTAAATTCACAATCTCGCCCTTTAAAAACGATGACAACTCGCTACGAGCACCGAGATCAACTCACAGTCCATCTCAACGCTTAGTAAGTCTGCTGTGTATAGTAAACAAAGCCAGTAAGATTCATGTAGCATTGACCATACCAGCTTTGTGTGTAAAAAGCAAAGCAAGCTCAATATTCATCTATAAGGTTTATGTGTATGTCCATGTTCATATTAAGATTTCTTCCTGTCATTGTAGTAGAAGAGAATAAGATAAAAAGGACCCCTGTGAGCATAGCCTCTGAAAGTAATCTATGACTGGTTAACTCAAATCTCAGTGTTCTCTATAAACCCCATGAAAACAAGAAAAGACGGCTTTCCCGGTGTATGATTTGCCTGAAGAGATCAATTTACCTCTACCGCGCTTTAGTTTGAAAATTAATTCTGGCGTCCATAATTCCAAATATTCACTTGTTGTTAAAACCCTTGTAAATAATTTAATCAGAGAAGAATCTGTGTTTTACTCCCCGGCCTCCCATCCAGACAGTAAATCAATAAATAATTAGAAAATGTATGGTTACCAGTCTTATTCCCTAGAACAAAGACTGCTTACTAAATGGAAATCTATTATAATACATAGACACCACGATACTGGAGTATCTCTATCCCTTAAATTGTGATGTTACAAATCACCTTGTCAGATTAATATTCAAAGAATAAAATATCCTTATTAAACAACCTGAAAACAGTGAGGTGGCACTAATCATATAATAGGATCATGTTTTAAATATCTCTTCTTTAAAGGGACTTCCTAAACATCGGGGAAATGATAAATACATTATTGTATATCTACATGTACAAAACTAATGCCACTGGACGAAATAGACAAAATTTCACTTTGACATTATTACATTTGTCACTTTGGGCCAGATTCAGCTTTTCACTCTCATGACTATTACACTCTCATGACTATTACACTCTCATGACTATTACACTCTCATGGGCAAAACCATGTTGAATTGCAGGGGAGGTAAATTTAATTAGTTGCAATCAGCAGAACAAGTGACAGCTGATGTTTCCTAGTCCTAGTCTAATAACAGTGTAACAGTAACGCTGGTCAGTATCTGTGTGCAACATGCAACAATAAAGTATTCTCCCTGCATGCACACACTGACATTCCTTTTACCACCCCCCCCCTGCAATTCATCATGGTTTTGCCCATGAGAGTGTAACTCATGAGTGTAAGTCATGANAGTGAAAAGCTGAATCCAGCCCTTTGACATTTTATCTGTGTATTTCTATTAATAGTATTTTCCATGCTTATGTCTGTACTCTGTTACTTTGATATTGATTACTTTTCACTACACTTGTCACTTTATTTCTATAAAAGTCAATTCATTGATTTATGCTACTGCAGATATATTGATATATTGTAATTATTCTGTCATTCACATTTGCTCTAATGATGCTGTTATGTAAATGATCTTTTGATCATTTGATTTTACACTCCACGCTTCATAATAATAGGTTTATTTATCCAACAGGTATAGGGCCAGATTCAATTTCTGCGAAGATGGGTAAAAGCTGGTTGTGTGCTTTTTCCTCGTCTCTTTTTATATATAGCTCATAGCCGTGTGTAGTGTAAAAGGCGCCGTTTGAAGGCAATCTGAACGATGCCTTTTCAAAACGGCGCCTGAGGATTGGCGGCTTCCAGAGCCGCCGAAAAAGGTTTTTCGCCGGCTCGCCTGCTTTCTTAACGCAAACTGAACGTGTCTGGAGCCGGCAGGCCGGCTTCAGAGCGTATGAGGGGGGTGATTGGCCTAAAAAGACATGTGATCATTACGATCACTGTCTTTTTAGGTGACCTTCCCTTCACACAGGACGCCGGCTTCACTGTAAAGCCGGCGTTTCCTGGAATACTTTTTGCTAGAAGCAAACGGCTCTCCCTGTGGCTTTTTGACCGCAGGCAATCTGAACCCGGTATTAGATGTTTTAATATAATCAACTTTCAAGCTCAAGACTGTTTATTTACAAAGCAATAGTGTGAGGCCCATTGTAATATCCAGATTGGTCTTATAGGGGCGGATCCAGGGCACACAGTATCCCAACTCCAATAAGTGAAAGGGGTGCCAACTGTCCTCACACTCAAAACCATAAACCTTAAAATGTATGCACCATATCTGTGTTAAATGGGATTGGTGTGTAAAAGCAGATTATACGTAGAATTTTGCGGTTTATACAGATTGGACAATTTATAACATTTCAAGTCCGCCATGGTGCTGGAATTATCCCTAAAGCATGCTAGTATGTTCTTGTGTACTCACCTTCCCAGCCATCCAGGAGAAGTTTCGACTACCCCCTTTGGCAGCCTGGTCTTACCTCCAAGTTCCTCTCCCAACTCGTAGTGCCCACTTCAGACGACCTGCCACTCCGTTTGAAGCTCTAGTCTCTCGCTCTCCCCTCCCTAAACACCTAATTTCCACCCTCTACTACTGATGGAGGCAAAATTTCTGGGCCCACCCCTGTATGTCCAGGTCTGGCATCGGGATCTCTCACGGATGAGAAATGGTCGCGGATATTCCACTTCTCACACTCATGCTCCCGTAGTTTAACCATTATTGAGACCCAGCTTAAGATCATGACCCGCTGGTACAGGACCCCTCAAATTCTCCACTCCTATATCCCTGCGGTTTCGGCCCTCTGCTGGCGGTGCTCGTCAGCGGTGGGATCCCTGGCCCATATCTGGTGGGGTTGCCCAGGGTTATCTCGTTTTTGGAAACAGGTTATTGAGCTCTCCAGGAGCATCACAGGCTCTGATGTCCCTGCTGACCCCAAATTTTGGGTCCTCTCTCTGCCCCCATGCTCACCCATGTTTTTCAAGCACACTCTGCTCATGCATCTGTCATCCCGGCTGTCATCCCGGTGCATTGGCCCACCCCCCCTCAATCTCAGAATGGCTTAAGCGGGTGGCGTTCTACCATGACATGGATGCTATCATCCTCTCTGCCACGGATCAATTTAGGGACAGAATCTGACCAGTACCCTTCTCTCGCCCAGGTCTCTGACTCTGCAGTGCCCACAGTCTCGGCCGCTTTTTCAGCTTCACCTGAGTGACCACTGATTCCACTCCCACCGCATCCTCTCCTCCCCCCTCTCCCTTCTTCTCCTTCTTACCTTCCTTCTTTGTGTCCTATCCTGGTTTCATGTATACTGTTCGCAAAGTTGTCTTAATGCACGGGTGCTTAGTTACTATTTATTTTGCCATGTGATCAGGGCCGGTGCTAGGTCTGGGGGCGCCCTAGGCTGACCTCAAAACGCACGCCGCGACGTCACCACGCCACGTATCGGCACGAAGTGATGACGTCACGCCAGTTGAAAACTACAGCGGGGGGCGGCTGGGTGACCACTGGCTGGCTGCCCTCTCGGTTTTTACTTTTTTTTTTCAATATTTTTATTTATTACCTCGGCCACCCGCCCGACCGCCCGCCCTCTCTGCCGGCCGCCCTAGGCGAACACCTAAGTTCGCCTAATGGGCGCGCCGGCCCTGCATGTGATGTTAAACTCCTGTTACACGTATGTGCCTTCATTCAATAGACAAAGAATAGATACTAGTATGCTCCTGTGCCATACTGTCAGTAACTTTAAAGTCGTCCTGCCATTGTCAATGTGTGCTGTTACACATTAGTGCATCTGTCATTATCCCTATTTGTTTCCATGTAGAGCATCCTTTAACTCCTTCAGACCCTGCGCTGTATATATACATAGGCGCAGGACGAGGGTCTTTAAAGACGAGCGCCGTACATGTACAACGCTCTGTTAACTGTCACCAAGTAACAGCTGCCATCTTTACTGATGGCCGGGGGGAACAACAATGTTGAGCCCCACTACCACTCAAAGTCATCTCCAACATTAACTGGCCCCTAAATTTTTTTAACTTTTAAATTTTCTTAAAATTGTGAAAAATTGCTACTAAGTTTATTAGCTGTCTACCGCCCTAAAAAGGCAAAAGGAGGTTTAAAAAATTATGGCAACAGACAGAACAGACCTATTTTATGTGGTATGACTAACTGTCTTATAGACAGAAATTATTGAAAATGCACATTTTTCATGAAATTTGCACATCTTTCACAGATCAATACAAATTGTATAAACCAAAATTCACCACTAACAAAGTACAATGTGTCACGAAAAAACATGTCTCACAATCAGTTGGATAAGTAAAAGCATTAAAAAGTTGTTACCATATAAAGTGACACATGTCAGATTTGGAAAATAGGGCCAAATAGGCCACGCATTGAAGGGGTTAAGATCATTATTACATATGATATTTAAAGAGTAAATAGTTAACGTTCGTCTGAGCATGCAATAAATATATTTTTTTCTAGACAATGTTTGTTTTTTAATCTATAAACCCATATTTTGTCTGTAACATAATTTTTTATCCTCTGTATAGGCTAGTCTCGGGGGTCGTGTCAGGATGATTGTAACAGGAGCCGCACCAGCATCTCCCACAGTTTTGGGATTTCTTCGAGCAGCGCTGGGATGTCAGGTACAATATGGTTTTTTATGTTAGCAATTGTGAAATGTTACACATGGACACACACAAAAAGAGTCCACATCTAATAGTTCAGGTTCTGGACTCAAAGTGTGGGTTTATACAGGGGTATGCCATACCGCCACTTCTCCCACTGATGTAATTGAAATACTACAAATCTGAATATCTTCTGTTATATTCAGTGTTTTCATACCCCACTTCTACATGTATATACCACCACTTCTAAATTTCCACTTCGACCACTGATCAGGTTCATAAAGTGCAATGGGTCAGTATATGGATATATATATATATATATATATATATATATATA
>JABWIB010003510.1:19987-30658 GCA_016617825.1 Platyplectrum ornatum
CCCTCCCCACTACCTAACCCTAACCTTCCCCTCCCCACTACCTAACCCTAACCTTCCCCTCCCCATTAGCTAACTAACCCTAACCTTCCCATCCCCACTGCATAACCCTAACCTTCCCCTCCCCACTACCTAACCCTAACTTCCCCTCCATACTACCTAACCCCGCTGCCTAACTCTAACCTTCCCCTCCCCACTAACTAACTAACCCTAACCTCCTTCCAGTCCTCGCTGCCTAAAAGTCTGGATTGGTATCCCATAGAGGTGACACAAATTCTGCAGATTGTAATGCCTAGTAGCACACAGCCATTTTCCCTGTATACTCCTTAGCTTTTACTTCCACAGTTAATATTGATCCAGTTTCTCAATGTTTCATCAAAAATTTAACCCAGTACTTTTGTATCGGAGCTGCCGGGGCAGAGGAAGGTTATTGTTAGACAGCAGGGGAATGGAGGGTTAGGCTGTGGGGAGGGGGTGGTTAGGGTAGTGTAAGGGACGGATTAGGGTAAGAATTTGAAATACTTACCTGACAGCTCTGCAGAAGTCCTGAAACTCCCACTGTCGGGGAGTCCTCTGTCAGTGCTACTCCTGTGTTGTAGTTCCACTGTCTATAACCCCAGGGCCGGAGCACCATTAGGCAAACCCAGGAGGGTGCCAAGTGCGGCCGGCCGGGAACATAGTGGCAGTGCTTAAATTTCTTTTTTTTTTAATAAAACATTGGAAAAAAAATAAAAGAAAAAAGAATCCCCCCAAAATAATAAAAAACCGGGAGGTTGGGCAGTCACCCAGCCACCCTCCTGTGTTGTCTAGATGCAGCGCAACGTCATGACGTCACGTCGCGAGGGGGCGCCATGCTAGGTGTGCCTAGGGTGCTCGCAGACCTAGCAGCGGCCCTGTGTAACCCATATCTCTTTCTTCTTGATTTGGATCACTAAAGAAGTCATCTTGTACATTTTATGGCTTAGCATACTATTTGTAGAGTAGTTGAGACCAGAGTTAAGTCTTGATAATGAAACTGTGAACCTAGAACTCTTTGTACATATCCCTCAGCCTAGAGAGCAGGTGGTGTGATATACAACCCTCCCTGCTCTCCTCTACATGGGTGTGTAGTTCTCTATTTGTGATGTCAAAAGCAATCAGCATTGTCTGCTGTTCAGATAACCACCCCAGCTGTTCTGCCGTCCCTCCCTGCCAGATCATCAGCTCGTCTCTCCATTGTTCCTGTTCAAACCTCATTCTGAAATGTTATCTGATTTAAAAACACATGCATTTCTAACCTCGGTGTTACAGCTTTCCATGGCTTGTGCTACCGTTTCATATTGCTGGTTCCTTGGTTGCCAGCGATGGCAGGGAACCACATTGCAATTCATTGCTTATTCCTTCTGTCTTGGAAATCTGGTGAGTTAACTCTGACAGGCGCCGTTCTCAATCACAATGGCCCGCAGAGCAGCTAAAAAACATTTGTTACGGCCGCATTACCCAGAGGCCTTCTGGGTAGGACAAATTATACATTATAAATTAAAAACAGAAAAAGTTAATTGAACATTTTTTTATCTTGAATGTTGCATTAATATCTTATTTTTATATAGTGTTATTATTCTTGCTTTGATTGTTGTGTGATTGCGTTGTAACCGTTGGGACAGTAAATGCTTTTTCGTCAATAAAAATGTAATAATAATAAAAAAAATCTTAATAAGTTACTTAGTTGTGCAACATTAATAGGTGTGACTAGGGCCGCCATAATGGGGGACAGCCGGGCTTACTGTCCCTGACAGAGCGGGGGACCGCCGCCATGGCGCTGTCACTTCAGTACATGTGGAATGTGGAAGCTTTCTATCTGTATTCCCTCTGTTGCCACTGCATGCTAGTAGTACTCACTTATATGTCAGTAGTGGCGTCAAAGTGGGCTCATCCCTTGGTTCTCGGTCCTCAGGAACCCTAACAGAGCATGTATTTGAGGTCTCCTGGCTAGAGCAGAGGTCTGGTCATTACTGACTGACATTATTGAACATACCCACAGATGGAGTCATTATAGCACTTGTGAGTATGAGGAGACCTGGAAAACATGCACTGTTAGGGGTCCCTGAGGACCATGGTTGAGATCCACTGACTGTTCATTGGCAGAGAAGAGAGAAACAAGTTTGGATTGTTCCTGAAGATGATACAAAGGGGCGAAAGTCCTGAATTCAGATAACCAAACACAGAGGTGGAACCTCAAACTATGTAGATTCCCATTTCCATGAGGGAAGCCACTCCTCCTGTGCATACGAGAATCCACATGGAGACCCCCTTTCAACCAGCCCTTAGTCTACTGCTTACATCATAACCTGTGTGCTTTAGTAGACCTGGACCTTCTAAGTTCTGACTGATGAACACCTTTCATTGGAACTGCTCCACCAAGTTGGCTGCACACAAGGGACCCAAGATCAGGAGCAATTCCACTGCTCGGCAACTGGTGGAACTAGAATCAGATCTTATGATCCTATCCAAGTTTGCTGATCCAAGAAGATCACTCCCAACCCATGAAGATATTTGCGTTTTTCTATTTTTCTATGGAAGTTTTGCAATGTATCTATACATTCTATAGACAAGAATAAATATAAAAACTAGAATAAAATGGAGTTGTTTTTACTTTAATTGGATCCCTGTACAAAGCATTTAAATATAAATCTTGCTAGGAAAATTTGTTTTATTAGTGTGTTTAATGTTCTAAGGGCTAGCGCTACTAAACTGCTGGAAAGGAAAATGGATGTTGCCCATAGCAACTAATCAAATAATCAAATACATCTGATGGTGTCACAACATAACACTTGCCCTCATAATGTTAATCCTATAACAATATTGTTGATCAATAACAATGAAAAAAGGAAAATAAAAAAGGAAAAAACAAAGGTAAAAAAATAATAATAATAATAAACCCCATACTGACCTATCTGAGCCATGACTGGGCACAATAGAGGTGCCCATCTGCTCTCCGGACGGCACGCCTGTCCCTCACAGCAGAAAGTGTCGGGGTTGCAGCTGGGCACCTCTCCGGTGCCCAGCCACAGGGTTTATTATTTATTTTTTATTATTATTTTTTCTGGAGGAAGGGGATGGGGGGGGGGGGCACCATTAGAACAATATTGTTCTAGTAAATGGTAGCAAAGATGGGATGATTCTCCCTCAGCACCGATATCCATTAGAAGATGTTATTCTACTGGATGCCCAGCTTTAGTGTATGGTACCAATATTGACATGTACATCAAGGGAAAAATCACACTGAAACAACAATCCTTCCATTGGATGGCCAGTTTTATACATTGGGGCGACGTGTGAACTACAATCTGAATACTTTAAACAAAAACCAGGACACAAAAATCACTTTGTAATGTACTTTGTAATTGTTTCGGTTTTTATGGTCACTTTCCCACCTCTTATCCATTAATCTGCCTTCCTAATTTTACTGAAGAAGTAAGTCATAAAGCCATAATTTAATTCATTAGCCTGTACTGATGAATATGAATCAAGTCCATCGCTTACGCCACTAAATCGAATTCAAGAATTAGCAGATGGACGGAGAGAATTAACGAAATAAATAACAAACATTAAATACAGATCTCACCCACAGTATTTAGCTGATCGTCAAATTGTTGGAGAATGTTTTTGCACAAACACAAGATGACAGAAATATTTAGCTGCAATTAATTGTGTAATGCGCTCTGCTTCTGTAATTTAGAAACTCGGAGCAATGATACGCAGTGACAGAAGATGAAAGGGCACAGCTCTGTGTCCTTGTGCCTAAACAACATTTATTTCAGTGAAATGGGCTCCGCCAACTTGCGTCCTGTGAGCCTGTCAGCTTTTCTCAAATACAAAATGCAGAGTTTGGTAAATAAAGATAAATGAACGTGTTCACTTTTACCCGGACTGCAGAAACCTCTTATGGCTTGGCCCTGCTTCATTGACTGTTCAGACAGCCCAGTAATACAACAGATGTACCCAGCCGTTTCTTTTGTCCCAAAGATTATGATCATTATATCTGAGATGCCATTATAATTCTCAAGGTCAAATAAGTCAGGCCGGAACGGGAGGCAGGCCTGTCATATTTCTCCTACCTTGTCACATACTTTTAGAATTAATTCGATGTATTTTTAGAAGCAAACAATTACAGATGTTTAGCTGGGGTGCACACAAAGACATCCATCGCGGGGCTCGAAATCCGAGAACCTGTCTTTTTGTATTTTTCGGGGGGGACGTTTGCAAAAAATAAAAAAAACCTTTGTCGGAATGGTGCACAGAAGCTCATATCATTGCTGAGGCATTTTTAGAAAACAAAAATGAAGCTGAGGTCGGATTGGAATAAACAGATTTTTTTTTTGTGACATTTGCAGTGCATGCTGGGTTTATTGTCAGCGAGGACACGACAGCAGGAAGCACTGCTGTCAAACTGTCTACACTTGCAACAATGATCTGTCAGGGTAAGAATGCAATACCAGCCATGAGTGCTGACATCAGATTTCAACACTGTTTTTAGTTTAATAGACTGGGAGAACTGAGTGTTACATCAATATGTCATATATTGGGGAGGGGCAAATAACGACCCCTTACTTTCGCAAGAGGGCAACCTCGTCCCACCAGGGATGGTATGGTAAATGTTGTAGGGCCGGGGCAAAATGTCATCCTCTGGGGTATTACTTGTGACTTATTAAGAATAATTATTTTGACGTATTGACAGTTTGATTGCCCAGTGCCAATGGCTAGGTCTTTGCCGAAACCCAACCTAATCATAATCTTCACCTTAAACCTCATCTTCCATTACCCTATCCCTCTTCTACCATTCCTGTTCTATGAACCATTCCCTTCCTGCAGCCTAACCTTAACCCTACCCTTTAATACCCAGTCTCTCACCATATTCTAACACTAATCCACCACCCTTTATAACCAATCTATCGCACCAGCCTAATCCAAAGCCTCCCCATTGACCACCAGCTAGTCTTTCCCCACATCCTCAGCTTTCCCGTAGCCTAATCCTAACGTTCCCCTTCTATTAACCATTTCCACCCTATAGCCTAATGCTAACCCTTCACTCAACCCTCTTTTCCATAAATCTTCCCCTTCTCCTCTCTCCCTCCTCACATAGGGCTGGATCCAGACTTAAGCAAAATCAGCGTTCAATTTTGCTTATGTAAGAAAGGGTTCCCCTCCCAATGGCGGGGGGGGGGGGAGATAATCCCCCATGTGGAGGGTAATCTGCTATTAGGACCCTACTTTAAATCTACTTAAAAGCAATATAAGCAAGAATGTCTTGTTGTGCTCTTGCCTACTTTAACCACGGGATTTACAAACACTTACGTTTTGTTAGGCCAAAAAAAGGAGAAAGGATTAAGGGGCTGTGTAACATCACATTCCTAGGCAGACCCCAGGGATTGACCACTTCATCGCATTTAACACCACACTCATTTTGTGACGCCTTCATTGATTTCACTCCAAGTTCCCCAATGTTGGGAGGTTTGCAATTTAGGCAGATATAGAAACACTGAAAGTAACATTAAATTCCATGAGGTGAATTGGTAGACATATTATTATATTATGATTATTTCTATTATTATTATTATTATTATTATTATTATTATTATTAGTGTTATTAACTTTATTTATAAAGCATCACACACTGTCCATAGTGCCATACAATAGAAAATATAGTACAAAACAGAAGATAAATAGAAGGGCAAAGAGATGGGGTCAGGTAGAGGGTGATGAAAGGAGGGTGGAGGGCTCTACTTGTGTGAGTAACATGCAAAGCGGAGGGGTGGACAGTACAGAAGACATTGGGATAAGGAGGGAGAGGGGACAAAGATTAGGTGAAGGAATCATCTGAAGGATTGGGTTTTGGGGGGGCGTTTATAGACTTGGAGGGTGTTATATAGTCTAATAGGTTGAGGCAGTTTGTTCCAGTGTAAGGAGGCAGCTCGAGAGAAGTCCTGAATGTGTGGATGAGAGGTAGTAATCATGTGGGCTGTGTGACGGTGGTCACCAGCAGAACGGGGGGAACGGGGAGAACATGGTGGTGACCTCTTGTTACAGCATGTGTAACAATATGGGTCATTTAATTTCCTTTATTCTATATAAGAAAAGGGCATGTATATCTTTTATTAGGTTTAAAGAACAAATATAATATTGATAATAACAAGAATAAAAAGAACTAAAACAATACAAACCCACTTTACCCCCTAAATCTACATGTAATGTATAGCTGGTAATGAACATGCTCCTGATAAAATATTATTTTTGTATTTTGTGTGTTTAATGCACCAATGACACCCCATTCCACCAATGGTCACTGAGGTCAAAATTATGGAATACCTGGCCCCCTACACCAACAAAATACTCGAATATCAGACCTCAAGTGTGAATGCAAACTCTTGGTATGTATAAGCATAGTTAGCTTTTTATGGCTTTGTACATGAGCAATTTTAACAAATGATATCCAGCGCTGGTTTACAAAATAGTAATCAATTTCCATACAATTACCATCCCTGCTTGGAACATGCATCCTGGAGTCATTGCCTCTGTCTCATCTGACATTAATCCATGCTTCTGGCATATTTTGTACTTCATGGCTTTACTCCCTGAGAAGATGAGCACTTAGCTCAGGAGTGGTCGAAATAATGATCATGTTGCTGTGATGTCCCGCTAGTAAATACTTATAAAATGAGGATTTATTCCAAGAAGTGGATTATAATGTATGAGCAAAATACATCCATCTATACAATGGCAGGCAATGGATTACATGTGTGGATTATCTGTGTTCTACTGAATATCAATGGTGTACCCAACTCCTCACTATCACTCCATATAGACGACTGATCTGTGGTTACCATAAGAACAGGGATCCAAAAAGTTATTAATGAATAAATTATTATTTGTTATTTATTGTCTTATTTATCTGTGTATTTTAGATTTTCCTCTTATCACTCTGATTGTGCCATTTGTGGAATTCTTTGCATTTAGTTTTGTTGCCAAGGCTAAGAAAATACTGTTATATAATAATTAATTTAAGTTGAAATCATGTATCTTATTGTGTGTTGCTAAGATTTTTTGATGTCCACATCAAATTATATTTAACCCATCATCCAAATGCATGTGACATGCAGAACCCATAAAGCACACAAATGTTATTAAAATGACACAACATTGGTTGTATTAATTGAGAGAGCACCAACACATTGCTGTTGTTGAAAGTGTTGGGAAGGATGCAGGGCAAGATTCAGATGTTTAGGCACTAATGACTTACTTACAAGTGGGTAAAACCATGTGGAATTGCAGAGGGGGGTAAAATGCAGTTAGTGTTTGCATGCAGGGAGAATGTTTTTCCGAGTTTTGTCTTAATTGCCTCCGTATTGCAATTGGTTGTGTTGCCAAGGTCTCAGAGAACAATGTTTTTAATGATTAATTCATGTTGAAATCCTGGATCTTATGGAACCAGGAAGCGAATCGGCAAGTGTTCCCGACATAACCGCTACAGAATCAGTGAATGTGCACATGAACTAGTTTATGTGCACATGAACTTGATTTGGTACGGTAATGTGCGGAATGAAGTCCTTTCTGCACTTTACAGGTCTGTGATGTTAATGTGCACATTACCTAGATAAAGTGTGGAAAAGCCTTCATTCCGCACATTACCGTACCAAATCAGTTATTGTGCACATAAACAGATTCCACACATTATTCGTAACATTTATACTCAAGTACAGCTTGGTCATGGCTTGGTCATTCTCCAGCAGGTGGTGGACCAGACAAGACCTGTGTAGGGCATATATGAAGGGTATGCATGGTATCAGCTATGCCTCCCTGTCATTACATCCTGCTGGGAGTTGTAGTTTCACAGAGATACTTTGTCTGCTCTAGGCTGTGGTAAATTGATAGACTGAGTATAATTTCTTCCGATTCCAGTTTCGAACAAAGTAAAGTCTTTGTTCATGGAAATATCCCATTAGAATGTGGCAAGATTCATTTCGTCAGTCAGCAGTACCTCAAAATACATTGTCTTGTTTAATTACTTGGTGCTGATTGTGGTGTGCTGTTATCCTCAGCATGACAGACCCGGCTGACTTTACCTCCAGCTGGTGAAGAGGTTGTATTATGAAGCATTGTCTTAGTTATTTTGTAAATGTATATGATAATAGCTTCCTCCCCACACCCCCATCCCCTAAGACAGCACAAACTTTAAGACATTTACAAAACTCTCCTTTCATGTTTGATTTCCTCGTCAGCTTTTAACACTCAGCGGTAAAATCAATTAGCTTTAACAGAAATGTAGCCTTTGTATCTAATAAATAATGCAAAGTAACAACTTGGACAAAACACAATGGTTCCCTTTCAGAAGTGGGATTGATTTACCTATAGGTTTAATTGTAAAGAGAACGGGATCTTTGAAACAAATCCGCATTTAGAGCTTCATGAAGACAAAGCATTAGAGCTGTCTCCATTGCAATCTCCTAAATCGCTGAACAACGTGGTAAAGATGTGCAAAATGTTAAGAAGATGAACCCCCATAGTCAAAAGGTAATTTTTCCTTTAATGCTTACCTTAACTCTCCCCATCCCTCCCTATCTATTTTAATGCTAACACTCTCCACAGTCTAATCCCAACCTTATATATCTATGAACCTTCATCTCCCTGCAGCCTAACCTTAACCTTCTCCTTCTATTATCCATTCCTTTCCTAGATTCAGCATCAGCCAAGCTAAGCCTGCCAAGCATTATCTCGTGTCTACCAAGCATTAACTCCTGTCTGCATCTCTCCGGTTCAAGTCAGGTTCCTGCAAAGCATCTGCTAATGTCTGCACCTCTCCGGTACAAGTCCAATTCCTGCCAATGATCTGCTATTGCCTGCACCTCTCTCATGTCGAGCATCCGATGTCGTCTGCACCTCTCATGTACAAGTTGGTTCATGCCCAGCATTAGCTAGTGTCTGCACCCCTCTAGTACAAGTCGGCCCTGCCAAAGTTCACCTGTGATATACAGACAATACCTATTGCATATTTCCGGTGTTAACCGTTATTGTCAATTTATTTGCATCATGTGCCATGACTGCTTGCTCGTCTGATCCCCAGCTGTTTTGAATCAGGTTCTGCCTTGTTCATCTCTCTATGTAACCACCTAGTTTCAGATTCTTTCTTTACCCTGGGTTCCCACAATGGATCACAAGAAACCCCATAGCGTGACGTTCCATTTCTATTAACCAATCCATCCCTGCAGCTTAAACCTAACCTCCTCTTGTATGATCCACAACCTCCACACAGTTGAACCCTATCCTTCCCCTGGTATGATCTTTTTCCACCCCACATCCAAAACCTAATCCCACTTTTATGATATTTTCCCACCCTGCAGCCTAACCCTAACCTTCCCCTTCTATTAACAGATCTCCTCCCCACAGCCTAACCCTAAACTTCCAGTTGGGACTGCCACAATATTGTTATCATTTTTGGAAATTTGAGACTGGCAAGATGAATTTTATTGCAAAGGCACTTGAAATCTGTAGACAAATTTGCTGGCAAAAAGGTTATATAACAGAACAGAAACAAAAAACTTGAATTATAACATCTACCCAACCACACAAATACCAGCATGATTTGGTTGCGAAGGCCATATTTTATGTATTTGTATGTTTCCATTGGTAGTGGGAATTTAATGAAATATGATACAGTGTATAGCTTGGTTTAAGACAAAAGGTCATACAGACATTTTGGATACAACACCCGTCCAAGAGCATTGTTCGCATAAGGCTTAAGTTAGCGCTCTGGACGCGTAATATGTACATTCTGTGCATGTAGATTGCTAAGTTCGAGCATAGCTTATATACTGTAACTTATATGCAGATCCAGCTCAGTGAAGTTGTATAATACTGTATTTGGACCAGGGGGGGGAATTCACTAACTGACGATTTACAGAAATCGTCAATCGCTGACGATTTTGCTGACGATTTCGACAAATGTGTATTCACGAATGAATGTGTATTTTTTCGTCATCTGGTTTGACGTTTACAGATCATCAATCTCATATCGCCGTGACAATTTTTGCCATACAATGGATACAAAAATGGAATTCACTAACTGACGAATATTGTATTCACCCACACATCGTCATGGCGATTTTTCAAAATCGTCAAAAGGCTAATCGTCAGCAGAGAGTGGAGATTTCAATAGGAGCCCTGCCCATACCATTGATTGCTAATTAGGAGCACTATATAAAGGCACTCAGACAGCACAGAAAGGTTGTTTGACCATTGATAATAATGGAAGTGGCAGCTAGCCTAAATGTTGCTGTGGCCTGCGCAGTGTGGGCCAGGTCAAGGGCCAGGGAGGAGCAGAGAGACCTAACCAGTCCCAGGTCCGAAGTGTGCGCACAATCCCACGGCCGGTGCGCACATTTCTTGTGCGCAAGGACCTGTGCTCCCTGATCGATCAGGAGGTGGTGCGTTTATTTCGGCTAAACCGTGCCACTCTTCTGGCATTATATGATCAGGTGAGAGAGGATTTAGAGCCACAGAGCGCATGATGTCATGCAGTTCCTGGGCTGCTTAAATGAATGTGTTCCATTCACTTTCTAGCCACTGGCTCTTTCCAGTTTGTGTCAGGGCGAGTGCTTGGAATATCACAGCCAACGTTTTCCAGACACTTATCTCAGGTGT
>JABWIB010003510.1:31196-48026 GCA_016617825.1 Platyplectrum ornatum
GAAATCGTCACTTACTGAATACTATACATCACCAATCACTGACGATTTCACATCACTGACGAATGCTGACGATATGAAATCTCAGCAAAAATCTAAAGTTAGTGAATTCCCCCCCAGGGCTTCATTGACTTCCATTATATTCTATGTTTCCATACCCCCACTTCTGAATGTCCATACAACAATTTCCACTTCGACCACTGACTTGGACCATAGCAAACCTTTAATAAGTACATAGCAGCAAACCAGGAAGCACACAACACATCTGCTGCAGCATCTTGTAAAGCCCCATAAAACATTTTATGACACAGGAGGAAGATAATTGGATATCTTATAAAATTTGTTCTTATTTTCCAACTGTCTCGTTTTTATGGCAAGCCCATGAGATGTATCCTGTCCTGGCATAGATGTTACTAGCGTAAAATAGCTTAAATTCTAGGCAAATGTTAAATAGGAAATGTTTCTGGCCAGCTGCAAAGTAAAACAAAAAAACATCCATAAAGCAGGTTAATTCTGTTTAGTTACAGTAGAAAACCCATTAGAAACCCATTAGAAAACCCATTAAAATGCCTGTTGGCAAAGTGGGAACTGTCCAGTGATTGACTGGAACATTTTACCAAAGACTAAACTGGTAGTCCATTCTAAATATAATGCCAAAAATGAAAACTCGATTAAGCTATGAACAGTCTATTCTGGTGCTGGTCCAATAGGAGAATTGATTACAGACATCCAATGGATGAGTATGATTTCTTTTTCTCGGCTTGTTTGATTTAGCTTTTTGTTTCTATAAGCTGGACCCTGGATTTTACACTGGGTTTTGTAAATCAACTGATGGATAGTACTGAACATGCCTGGCGCACAATTCCCCACAATTCCCCACAATGCCCCATTCCAAAAGGCACACAATACTCTGCTCCTGACATTCCAGCTGTCACTCACCTGGATTTACTGAACTAATTGATGTCTAAATAATATTTTCAATTCAACAAAGGTGGTTTCCATAGTAACTGATTTATCTTTTACACCTGTGGATCCCATAGTAACCGACTGCTGGAAGTTCAGGAGCTGAGTATTATGTACCTGGTGGAATGGGTCTTGTTAGAGAAGACATAGAAACATAGACGGCAGATAAGAGCCTGTGAAGTAATTCTTTCTCACATCTCATCTGAACCTAGCACCCTCCAGTTTAAATGCACCAAGTCAAAGTTTAAAATGCCGAACCAGTATTTTTCCTCAGAGCTATCGCAATTACCAACAAAAAAAAACATGCATTAAAAAAAAAAAAAATTATATATATATATATATATATATATATATATATATATATATATATATATATATACACAGTGGTCAAAGTGGAAAATAATAATGGGATGACCATTATTATGACCCGTATACACATCCACTTTAAGCCCTGTATATATATGAAAGGCAGCAAATATATACTGACACTCAAAAATGTATTTATGCCTATTTCTGTGTGAGTTTGAGGAAACATCTCAGCTGTACGGTGGATGTGTGTATTGGGAGATATAGAAATGTCCAGTAGATGGCAGTGTTGTTCTTAGCTGCGCTCTCCAGCGTTCTCACAACATGACTTTGCATAAACTGCGGCTTTCATAATAACCAGACGTCCTATCCAAGTGTCCATATTACAGTGGATATTAAATAGAGTAATGAAAGCTCTCCATACAATGTGATAACTATTTCTAGACAACATAAAACACAATTGCAGCGCTTGCTGAAACTGATAGTAGGAAAATGTAAATATCGAGGCATTATTTAATTGCATGTCAGACGCATCTCCTCCAATCTCAATGCTTTCTTAGCTATCAAAGTAACATCAGGAATGGATAAATAGTCCACAGCCTATAAACTGTCGAGTGCCTTAGGACCAGTTTCCCACCAAAACCCTCTAATAATGCGAGACAATAATTTGGAAATAATAAATACGTGGAGACCTGGAATGCAGTTAAAAGGGGCACAGTTTATTAAATTGGACCTAATTATATTTGGTGACTATTAGATTTTTTGGTCTGGAGAAGGTGAATACAGAAGCTGTGGGGCCAGAGGTCACTGCCTACAATATTAAACTAAAGCTAATTGGAAGAAAACGGCGCCCAAATTGGCGGTGACTATAAAATTAAAATGCTATAAGAGCATAAATCTGGGACACCCATTAACAGTACAACAGTTTTAACCTGTAACAACTAGACCACCTTAACGGGTGATCCTCAGACCCCGCACCTACCACCCTCAGGCCCCCAGATAAAATATCCATACCAGCCTCATACAGGTAAACACCATCTGCCCCATACAGCTCTGGACTATCAAAGGAAATGTCTGGATGGTAAACGCCCCCCGATGATTACCATTAAATGGGAAATGGAAGTTTACCTTTTTGCTCCTCAACCTGCCTAACGTAGGGTGGGTTCAGCCACACGTGCCAGATCATAAGAACATTGAGCCAACAATCATGAAAAACAATGTAGTTGACAGAAGATGACACACCTGCAGCAAGTGCAAGAGAACACAGATGAAAAACAATAAGAACATTATGCCAGAAAAGGCAAGGAAGAAGAGTAGAGAAAGACAGGTGAGGCGGTGGTCAGTCCAGAGGAACCCTAACAGGGGATACACCCCAGAGGATACACCTGGCCAATCAGGATACTTACTTGGAAGAGAAAAAAAGGATGAAAAACCTCTGTGCCCCCGAAGGCATGAAACAGCTGACGACATAATGCCTAAAGGCAATGGACTTTCAATATCCCATAACCTGGATGGAGGCACCCGACTGTCTGGCAGCAGCAGTGCCTATGCTAATGGAATGGGCACCAGACCTTACTCAGATAAACAGTTATTATACATTGAAAGCTAAGAAGCTCCTGACCAAGGACAGGGGACAGGCCGAATAATCAGAATGGGGTAAGAGGGTGATCCATTGTCCCTGGTCAGTTTTTAGCGTGTACATCTTGCACCAATGGATGCATCAGAACTGACCACATTGCGCTGAAGCAGAAGACCATGGCTGATTTGCCCATAACCACCAGCTCACAAACCCTAAACACACCAAAAACGATGACAAAGTGGCAATAACTCTTATTTCTACAGCACAATCTGCCAAAGAGTAGAAGAGCACAGCGTTCTCATGAGGCACTAACTGACGGAACCTACTTCAGTTAAAGTGGGAAAGTCCATCAACAAAATTGTTACTGTCCCGGGGGACATGCCAAGCCCGCAACATGATATTACAGGCCGACTGAAGGTAAAGGGGATCACCTGTCACCGCAACTCCACCACAATGGGTACCTTAAAACCAAACTGGAAACCGGCAGTGATTACTGCTTCTCTTAAAACCAAGGAACCAAATAAACAAGTAGGTGGGGAAAGGGCCCTTGAGCAGGAATTCTGTGCTCCTCTGCCAGCAGGCCTGATAATAAGAACGGCAGGAGACCTGCGCTTCTATTATGTAAGTGCCATTCCATTATATTAACATAGCACAGTGCAAATAATATTTTTATGCCAGGTGCCCCACAGGTTATATTGTTGTGACCAAGCGCCGCTCCAAGTTCAGACGTCAACCTGATGTCAACCTACCCCCCTATATGTCACCAGTGGAAGCACTGTGGATCTGCAGTTATGATTCACAGAGATGCATAGAGAAGTCTTTCTCCAAGTATCGGCCTGTCAGGTGCAGGTTAGTACATCTCTCCTGCTGTTGGAGTACTGGCCTAAGACAAAAGTCCCCGTGTCATTACTCTTAAGTATGGATGGCTATGCATGAATTCTCATACAGTTTTGAGTCTGTGAACTGTGCAACTATCCCTGTTCCATCTGAAATACACAGAGGGTGGATAAAATCTATATGGATTGAAATCTAATGATCCATGCAATACAGTGGGAAATGCGCACCTTGTCTTGACTGTGGCATATAAAGGGGCCCATATCTCACCATGCCCATATAGATCAGAACGGTGAAGGACATTTAAATTATGGTTTATGGATCATAAACTCATCTCCCATCACCCATATAAAAATATGGATACCATGGGTCCTTAATGATTTGTTTTTTAAATTGGACACATCCTACCACCCAGTTCTCATAGCTCCCATCATTAAAAATCTCCAAAATGGGAAAAAATAAAGCCCAACCCCCATATCATCATAACGTCACCCAGATTTTCCCACAAATGATCGGATTTGGTCAGAACTCTACCCATTTAGCCTTGTTCCACCTCTTTTGTGGCCCAGGAATTAGAACAGACTCGTTTGAAGAGGGTTGAGTTCCTGCAGAGTTTACTATAGTAGGTTGTGGTAACCATAGTTGCCAAATTATTTGTCCTTCTTAGCAGGAAAAATAATAGGTGTGGTATATACAAATAACACCCCACCCACACCCCACCCCGCCATCTTAAGCGACATTTGGGGCTTGAGGAAGTGACTTCATTAGATCACTTGATTCAGGAGCAAATCTGGGAGATTTGTCTAAAATTCGGGAGTCTACCGGAAATTTCTGGAGAATCAGCAACCTTTTCCAGACAGATGGTTTCGATCTGTGGTTTATTTATTGCGCGGTACCCACTGAGAATTTCTATGTCTATATTTTTTTGTCATTTAAAAAAGTCAATATCTACAGCCAGAGGACTAAATATAAAATTGTTTATGCCACGGGAAGTTTCTTCCGGTAATGTAGATTGGAAGCTCTTTTTCATTGTTTTCATTTCCTCTGTTTACTTTTATGTATTGTGCAATTATTCCAGGATTTAATTAGCATTTTTTTGCATTTTTTAAAAATTACTAATTCTTACCAAGCACTTTGCATAATTGAAATTAAAGTCACATTAAGACCCTTTTCATATAATTTAATTTTGTTAGCAGAGGAACATAGAGATAATGACTTGTCTCAAAGCACAAATGACTGACATTGTTTTTCAAAATAAGTTCTCTTCCAAATTTCGCTCATTCCTAATCGAATCCTTGTTTACTTGCGACACAAAACAGCAGCAGTAGCATTAATAAGTTATTCCATTTATTATGCTTACTTGTGATGGCAAAATAATTACCCCTGTGTGCTATAGCCGTGTCAGGCATCTTCATGGATTAGTCAACTTTCCACAATAAACTTTTTGTTCGTCTCTTGTGACTCGGAAGACATAATAAATGAGAATGAAATGAATTACACAAATATATTAATCTTTGCTGTCACGTCAATGCAAAATGATAATATTCACGTTGATGACACCTTCCATTTGTTTATTTCTCTGTATGTTACTTTATATCATTGTGTTGGGATAACACGACCTTTGTGTTGGTTTGACGCCTTTATTTAAGAGATCAGGGCCGTAGCTTTTCCGCATCGCCCCCCAAGAAGACATGATATTACTGTAGAATTTACAGTAAGGGTAATATCCTGGTTCAGTCTGCTGAGGTCATGCATTTTATAAGCCTAAACGTTGTCTCCAGGACTAGTGCTAAGCCTTTGGAAGTCCTAAATGAAGTCATACCCATCATCCTCACCCCACTATTGCTTCTCCCCTTACCAATGAAAAGGGTAAATCTGCCAGTCTACCTAATGCTGCTTGTCGCATGGTTTAACAGTCAGTTTAGCAAGAGCAATCAGAAGAAAGTAGGCTGCCAATATCTTCTATTGTCTTCTGTCAAGTTTATTGGATCAGGTGTTATGCCATAAGACCCACTGGGCCGAATTAGCTCAAGATCTAGACATTTGGTTTTTCTGCCGAAATTCGTATCTGGTTGGGTACAGCCTATACTGTAAGTATACTGTAAGTGACTAAGAGGGAACACACACTTCATAATGTGGTCCTGCCCCTGGTTGGACGGAGAGCAGCCAAGAGGAATTCTGGGCCCAAGGCTACAACTTTATCCCCACCCCTCCCCAATAGATTAGTATGGATTACTATAGAAATCTATAATAATCTCTTACTATAGAAAAGCCAATAAAGAGGTGTGTCCAAAATATTAGGGGTGCATGGCTGTGTCTCCAGTCTTCTTATCTCTCCCTATGTGTACCTCCAGCTGCCCAACCACCAACCTATCCCTTTAATGACCTTAAACTTACTTTACCTACATATAGAGAGAGATATCACAAAAATCGTCTTATCATGTTTACATCATGTATTATAAGTACGTTACGTTAAGAACTTACGTTTCGTATGCAATAGAAACACACAAGGGGCCCTGAACTGTAGGTTGGAATAGACATGTTAAAGAAGCCAGGGGAAGGGAAGGGAGGGAGGGGAGCAAACCTTTATGCACTGATCAGCTTGGAAAACAAAGTAGATCTGTGTGCAAAGTCAAGGTAGGCTTCTGGACACTAAAACGTCCTGAAGTCTCATGTGAGTTAGGGGAGGGAGAGGGGAGTGAACTCTCCTCTATTTCCCCCTCTTGCGTCTACTTAGACCGGCGCATGTCAGCGCAGGTCTAGGTCAAGCCCTATGTTTTTGGAATCTCACATCTTTACACATTACCTATTATGTTTAGCCGCTCTCTAAGAATGATTCTTGCTTAAACTATTTGGCTTTCCCGAGCTTGTATCACTTACTGTTCTCTTCACGTTCTGTAAGATTTGCACAGATGTTTTCTTAAAAGTCACAGCAAGCAGTTAATGACGCCAAGATAGTAATTGTTAATTGGTTGGATTAATCTACGCAGTGTACATACAAGTGTGCAGGGTTTGGTGGGTTTTTGAGATGGTTTTGCTGTTGTTTTCTTTAGAGGGAAGGGGAATAATATGAAGGTGACTAAAACATAAGTATTACAATAGAACTTTTTAATGACCACTATTAAGAGAGACCGGAGATTGATTTCGGCATGCATTTTAATACACATGTACTTTACTTTAACATACAGATCGTTTCCTCTTGTATACTAATAAGCCTCTTTAAAAAGGTGAAACACGCATCAGAAACACAGGAACTGATTTATATTGAGGGCCCTTTTGGATTCACAAGGTTTCTCTCACCTAAAGAAATTACATCTTGATTTAGTTTTTCTTCATTGAAGAGAAACCTGGAACACTGGGCGAAGAAGATCTCTTAGCAGCAAGCGGATATGAGTTACGGCCTAGCAGGTTAAAGAGCTGCCATGAGGCTATTAGTGGATAGTGGCTAGGGATAGAGATGAACGTTGAGTTTCGGGTGTCCAATATACGAGCCTATACTTTTAATTCTGATATGCATCTATGACTGTGGAATACTAAGATGCTATCACTGTTTTTCTTTGCGTGCTGTAACTAGTTACTTTGTTTGTATATACTCTTTAACTACAGTGGCAGTCCACTGATTCAATAATAATAATGTTATATATAATCTATTCGATTCCAGTCATTTATCTTTTCATTTTTATTTTCATTATTTAATTTTTAGATTAAAAAAGACCAAATATTTCGGTATGTGGTTGGTGATGGTCTGGGTTAAGTCTGGGTTTATGAGTGGGTTTGTCTTACTGGCCCGAAAGACAATATTTCAACAGTGTAATCTCGATATCATATGAACACAAGGGTGTGCAGCTGAAAGAAGAAAACACAGAAGACCTATCAACAGAAGAAGCTTTATAACTTCGGCACTGATGCTAAAATTTCCACCTTAACTCCAAACATTATCCTAATCCTCACCTAACCCATCCCTTACATCACCCTAACCCACCCAACCTTTCAGCCTAAACCTAACCTTCCTTTCCACACAATCTAACCCTAAATTCAACTTCCTCTCTGCCTAACCCTTCCACTTGCATTGTGATACAATGGGGCTTTTGGTTGTCATATTTTCCAAAAATTGAATGCTGATCCGGGAATCACATCCACTTATGATTGTGTTTAACTTAATCAATGCTCAAAGGTGATAAAGACAAATTCTGTCAACACTCTAGTTTCTTTGGACAGGCTCCACCATCTCATTTGCTCGTAACCTGATGCACCACCTAGCATTCCCCACATAAGGACGGATTTCTGTAAAAGTAAAATAATGCATTGTAAAAGGTGACAGTGTCGTACTTGCAATGGTAGTCCCTGAACACAGGGAAGATGTTGCATGCTTCATGATTAATGAAAACTCCCTATGGATGTCCTAGTCATTCTAAATCATAAAATATTAGTTTGCTTAAATATCTTAACTTAAACTTAGAAGATTGGTAGCGCAATCATAAGATCCGGTACAGGGTCATTTTGAAGCACAATACTGTATTTAAGGCTAAACTGCGTAAAGGGAAAATGGAAACGTTTCTCTTAGCAACCAGTCAGATCGTAGCTGACATTCTCTGTATGTAAAGGAAAGCGAGAGATCTATGAGAATCTGATTGGTTGCTATATAAAACATCTTCACTTTCCTTTTCCGTAGTTTAGTAAAGATAGGCCTAAACCTTATACTACATACAAAAAAAGGCCAGACATATCGAGACAACTACATCAGACCCTCCAAAAAGACCAAACTCCCCAGGTACCAAAAACTCTGTTCCTGAGATTCCAGCAATCCGTTACTACGGTAACCGCAGGTGTATGAGAAAATAAATGTCTATGGTAACCAGAGGTGTATAAGACAATCAGTTACTATGGTAACCACAGGTATATAAGACAATCAGTTACTATGGTAACCACAGGTGTATAAGACAATCAGTTACTATGGTAACCACTGTGTTGAAGAAAACAATGTTTTTCACACAGGGAAATCCAGGTGAGTGACAGTTGGAAGCTCTGGGGCGGGGTATTATGTATCTGGTGGAATGGGTCATGTTGGAGGATCTACTACAGATGTGACATAGCGTATCTAAAATATCGTTATGTCTTGGTATGCATGACTCCACCACATGTAAATTTCTGGAAAGTGGTTACTGCTGGAACTGCAACTTTTTAGAGTTACTGACAGCATGGCGCAAAGACATATTAGCATGCTACCAGGATAAATCCAGCGTCATGACGGTATTAGAGAAACGTTGTAAACTGTCACAACTAGGTTTCTTTGTATATTAAATGACTTGTAGGGTATCACTTACTATTGGCTTCTACACATTTTGTTCATTGTTTTGAATAACTTCATTTAGAGCTTCTCCAATGTCAATGTACTGCGAAGCTATATGAAAAGTCATTGAATGACTTTTAATATAGACTTTTATTGTGTCCTGCTTGGTTTGATCTATGCATGACTGTAGGGAACGTAGTGTGTTTGCAAGTAGTACAGGGTCAGTGAATGAAAAGACCAGACCAGCCCGGCCCTGCAAATGCAATTCACAGTATTAACTATCCTCAGCATGACGGCCGTTATGTAGTTGTAAAACATTAAAGAGCTAAAGGCCTGGAGACACAGCAAAGTGCACTTCCCACTGAAAGGCTGACATTGAAATTTAAAGGGTTGGAAATGAAAGACATTAATGAAGATACTGCTGTGTCAGCATCGATTCATGAGTTGACCACAAATGACCGTACAAGGTAACCACAAAGGTGAGGTCATCATTCCACCGTAGTTATAACCCAAACACCATATCACAATCACAACCAATCTAATTCAGGCCTAGGCACATCCGTTCCAGTACAAATAAATATTCACAACAATATAAAGAATATTTCATGTTTTCTATTGAAACATTTGTTCAGATAAATTCTGAAAGGAGTCTCTTGAAACAAAAATCTTAAATGGGATATGAAGACAAACTACAGAACCGCAGAGGTTGTGTAATCAAAGATTAAGGGACAAGGCTTCTTTAGATAAGACACACAGCACATTTCCTGTGTCACTCCTAAGGATTTGTTTGGACTGGTTTGTTGAGACCTGCTGAGAAAAATGTTGTATGGGGACTGCGATCGGACTAGATTACTGGATCTGCATTCCTCCCAACATTGCCACTAGGAAACTGGGAAAAATAGACCCCATTCCTTGTATGTCACCACTCCACCCATGCCCCACCCAGTTCTGCCCATTTTCCACCCAGCTCTACCCATGCCCCACCCAGTTCTGCCATTCTCCACCAAGCTCCACCCATGCCCCACCAAGTTCTGCCCATTCTCTACCCAGCTCCACCCATGCCCCACCCAGTTCTGCCCATTCTCCACCCAGATCCATCCATGACCCGCCCAAGCTCCAATCATGCTCCGGCTCTGTCCTGATCACAGTCCAGGATCCAAATCCAAGTAACAAGGATCCAGATCCAAGTAGCAATAATCCAGATCCACACTCAAAATTCCATTGACTTGGCTATATCCATACTGTACTTTCTGGAGGGCGAGTGGAGATCAAACCCTTTGCGTATAAGGAATTCTAATCATGTCCTCACACAATGGGCTCTATTTATAAAATTCGATTGAGGTGATAGTGCCAGTTTGCTGATGCTTATCTCTTCGCCGGCCCGGATCTTTTTCAATGTTATTGAACATGGTCCCGCATTGTTTGGAATATTTTATAAATAGAGCCCAAAATGTGGATGACTCAAATGTCTGGATAGAATGGAAGACTTAGCTAATTGCATACCTCCACCCTCCCACGTAGTGTATAAGCTCACTTTTTCCCACCTAGTCAATCCTCTCGACCAAAGATGCTCCCAATACAGAATTCTGAAGCCAGATCAATACTGAAAGTGTTGAGAATGTATCGTGTGCAATCAAATATCAAACCCCTCTTCAGAAGGAATAATAGTCGGTACAAAACTATGTTCATTGACAGTTAGATGAGAGAGTAAAGCTAAATACTAGACCTGTCATTGCATGTTTAGCTGTACTTTCTTAAAGAAATGACCAAGTTTAGAGTAAGAAATCATTTTTGCCTCTAATCACAACTTTAAATGTCGCCCCCATCCTCATGTCATGATGTCACAGATGGTCTTTTCCTGGGAAATACATCAAACAGGTTAATAGGCTACTCCCATAACCTAAGATATGGGCGGACATCATATACAGTAATTTCTCCCATGTAGTCCTTAGTTTGTTGTTTACTGCCCCCTTTTGTGTGGAAGTATTTCACTTAATTGGAGTGTAAGCTCTTCAGTCTAGTGTCTTGTATGCAGTAGGTAGGATCTGTACAGAGAAATTAAGGTTCTACCCGAACATTCAGCATAAACTTATAAACCATTATATATTTTACACACACACATCCCATATTTAAACTGGCACAACAGCAAGTTCTCATGGAGAGTCAACAATTTAAGTTTTCCGTCATTATTAGTCACAATAAAGAAGGTGAACGTGCTGTATATGGTATGTGAGATGTAGCCGAGGACGCTAATTACACTCCTCTGCTCAGCCTGCTCCCAGTTACACCGGCTGCTGTAAATAGATCCTGCATACTTCTTCTGCTGCTTCCCAGTGACTTGATACATTCACCCATTACACTTTGCAGTAAGGTTCAACACTTTCCTGAGAATTATGTTTCATTTGCAAAGTGATTACAGTTAAAAGAGACAGCTCCCGCTCGATGACGGTGGGTAAATCACGCTGAGACCTGATAGAAGTTTTTAAACGTGTTCTCAGAAATAACCCAATCAACTCATTCAGTCATTCATCATAATGCAATCTAATGCAAGAGATGATCCAGAGCGGGGGTGTCACTAGAACTTGGTGGGCCACATAGGAGAATATATATCATAGGAGATATATATTTATTTATTAATAACTTGTTTCATAAATTTACAATGTTTTTATATATATATATATATATATATATATATATATATATATATATATATATTTATATATATATATTTATATTTATTTATTTATTTATATATTTATTTATATAACTAAAATATATATATTATATATTTATATAATATATTTTTTTATTTTAATATATATATTTTAATATTTATATTTTTAATATATATATATTTTTATATGCATTATAAAACCTGTGGGCCTGCGTGCTTCAGGTGTTAGGTTTAGGGTTTCATCTGTCTAAATACTGTAACAGATAATGATAACATGAAATAAATGCAGCTAATATAGAACATATGATGTCACTACCCTCTGTATGTACCACATAATCATTCACAATGGGCGAGTTACTAGCACATTATTTATTGTGTGTCTTTTAACATTAACGTTAATTATTAATCTTTTACATATAATTACGGTATATATAATATATAATACATTTATATAATACATGTTTCATCTTCTATGTAAATTTAATAATGATGAATCAAAGAAAGCACCCTGTTTTAATGGCTGCCATACGTCAACCTCTATATGTATTATTCAACCAACTCCTGGCGCTCTTGAATTTTAGTGTTACTGAAAACGGTGAAATGTACTCGTCTTCATTCCACCCCACCATATACAACACAAAAACATTTGAACAGCGTGCCCATGTCATATTCTAGTAATGGCGCCCAGGTTTCTCCTCATTTAACGTGCATCATAAGGCATCATAAAACACCAGAAAACCACTGGAAGTATTATCCGAGGTGATGAATTGTCCCCACCGCAGAAAAGCTATTTTCTCTAGATGTTCGCTATGCAGTGAGTGATAGCTCTCTGACCCTTGTTGGGAATTGTTATTTATTTGACATAGAATAATTGCGTGTCTCTTTAATGTGGTGTAGAGCCAGCTTAAATCATCGCAATATATTCTGTGTCTAATCCTCTTGTTTGCAATGGGTTTCCTAGAAATCGGTGGGAGAGAAATATACTATATAATGCATCTGTATAGGGGATACCAGGAAAGCATGAAAGCATAAGGCCAGTGTGTCAGCGCTTTAGTAGCACTTTGCAGATAAAAGTAGCTGCACACAAAACTCTCCGTGGACAATTTGGTAGGGAGCGCTTTTCATAGACAGGTAACCCAGTATCTGATGCATGTTCACTTGGCGGGCAATCAGCATGTGATCTGGAGTGTACTGAGCTTTGTGATGGATTGATCTCCTACAACCTGATAGTACCTTAGGATAGTTGACAAATTGAAAATTTCCGTAAGTCTGAGTTGGTATGTACAGAAAAAGTGACGTACTTGATCTGACAGAGTGATATCTCAAGCTCAATCACCACAATTTTTTTGTGCCATTTGACAAAAAAAAGACAAAAATTTAATTACAAATATTCAGCTTGTTATGTTATTATTAGAATTAATGGACCAGAACCAATGATTTGGTTCCTATGTTGTCCTGAGCAATGGATGGGTAGTCGGGCTTTGAGTTCTGAGGCACTCATGTTTCATGCATCCATGTGCTCGCACAGCTAACTACTCCTTGCACAGATGGACTTTCAAATTTTATGTATATGTGATAATACCTAGACATGCCCTTTTGAGATTGCAGCATAGCCCCTCAGTTGTAAAGTGTCTGATGGTCTAATATCTGGATAGGATGGACTATGTTCTAATCAGGTACCGTGGAGGCGGGTACATGCACAAGATAGAATGGGCAGGATAGGATGGAATATGTTCCAACCAGGTACCGTGGAGGCATTTACATGCACAATAAAGATTGTTCAGGATAGGATGGAATATGTTCTAATAAGGTACCATGGAGGCGAGTACATGCACAAGATAGAATAGGCAGGATACGATGCACTATGTTCTAATCAGGTACCATGCAAAATAAAGATTGGGCAATTGCAACTGTGGATCCTGTCAAATGTTACTATATGTAAATATATTTTGTTATCTTTCATTTATTAGAAATGTTAAAAAGGCAATGGACCAAAACTTCACAACCCATCTTCTTAAGATCGATTTATCTTTGAGAATGAGGCCAATGACCAAAAATGGTTAGGTGGTGTGATATTCCAGTGCTACATATGTCAGAGTCATGACCACATTAACCAGCAGTTATCATTGATGTAATTAATCGCCTCCTAATTCTGGGATTTGCTGTTTTTTCAGTGTATCAGCTGGTGGGTAGCTCTTGCCATGCCCAGATGGTAGTGAAAACTGATACCATCCATGAAATATATAGGTAAGAATCAGGACAGGGAAGAGGTCAGATTAAGGAGATGTCTGATTTTCATAATGGAAGAGGTGGTAGGACTGAGTTTAATTCTAATTAGCTAACAGGACTGTTTTTTAATATGGGGTTGAGGAGTAGCCATGGAATGATAAAGTTGCCACTGATCAGTCCCCCACTGATTCAGGACCTACCCACAACTCGACTATGTTGACCCACCATGGTGGTGGTGGCTCGATGGGACACACATTCTCCTCCTTTCCATGGTTCAGGCTTGAGGGAATCCCACAGTTCTCTTCTCAGTGGGCCAGATTCAGATCTTTAGGAATTCATCACTCAAGTGTTGACCCACCATGTTGAATTGCAGGGGGGTGGGGGTAAATGTCATTAGTTGCAATCAGTATTAGAGGTGAGAGATGATGTTTCCAGCACAAGTGTAATAACAGTGTAACAGTAACGCTGGTCAGTATTCTCCCTGCATGCACACACTGACATTCATTTTACCCCCCCCACCCTGCAATTCAACATGGTTTTACCCACTCTTGAGTAAGTTGTGAGTAAACCAATAGTGAATCTGCTCCAATGTCTCTACCCTGTTGACTGCATCATCCCCTGCAGATTTGGGACCTTGATCGCAGATGGGTTCTGTATCCCTCTTCCTCATTGCCCTAGTTCCGTTTGCCCCTCAGTAATCAGAGCCCCTAAGCTTGTGACTTACATGCCTAATGCTATATCTAACCCTGCTCCTGATATAAGATAAACAAATTAATAAAACAAATATAATTTGGTTTTCTACCAGTCACATATTATATATGTGAACATATACAGGTATAATGTGGGTATAAAATAAAATGAAATCAAAGAAAATGGTCCTAAATCAATGTTGTTCTGATGTCATATGATTTCCTTATTCAATCCAAGTCACAATGACTTTGTAACTGAGTTACATGGCAACACAACATGGTGCTAGGTCTCTGGGCACCCTCGGTGAGACCTAGCACTGCCCCATGCTGCCCATCCTTGTCTGGTCCACATAGGAGAGAGCAGCAGGCTGGCTAATAATTTATATTAATATGATATAAATGGAGGGGGTGCTATTTAATCCCCCCCCCCCTCGGGATCTCTAGGTAATAGCCTTAGATGGCCTAATGGTAGCCCCAGCCCTGCAACATAGGAAGCGCAGGTGTATGTGGTGTTTTCTTTTATTTCTTTTATATCACCTTGCTGAAGTTTCATACACAATATGGAATGTGAGCATTGGCTCTGACAACAGATGGCAGTATTGACATACGATTGCCTCTCCGACGCTTCTGAACTGGGAATTGGTAGCAGAGGAAAATGTCTACTGTTATTCGCCATCCTGTGTAATGATACGACTCTTTGTATATGGTTAGTGTACTAAAGGGGAAAATGGGTGTAGTTGTCAGAATAATTGTTGACAGAATGAACACAAATGTAATACAGAAAGATAAAATAAAAGTAAATGCATACTGCCACGGCGCCTGTGCGGAGGTAATGAGAACCAACGCGCCGCATTTCTTTTGTGAGCTCCTGACTCCTGTATCAGGGATCTGACCTGCTTTTCTCTATGCTAGGGGACAGTGTTGTGCTTCTGGCCGGAGCCTGACGCCTATTGTTCTATAGAGTCGAGCAGATGACTGCTGCTGTGGATGGACACGGGCTGACAGAGGCTGGAGAGCCACAAAGGTGTCGCACGGCGCGGATACTCTCTGCAAGCTAATGAGCTCGCTCGCACCTCTCCTGTCACTGACTGATCTATAATATCTGCATTTCACAAATCATGAACAAACATAGGTGTAGTGAACAATTTATACTGATAGGAGACCTAGGGCTGTGCCCCCCCACTGTCCAAGCACCCCTCCGGTTCACACATGAGAGGGGGCAATGCCATTCTATAGAGGACCCTAATTATTTACATATAATAATATTCATATAAATGGAGGGGGGAGCATTTGCCACCTTCCACCCGGGTCCATCGCTCTAGGCAATCACCTAAGATGGTCTAATGGTAGCACCGGCCCTGGATACTGCAGAACTGTAGGTGTGGGCATGGGGGCTGCACCCTCTTTTGTGTCCTCAGTCATGGAAAAGTACCCAGCGGCTTTCTGAACAGGTACCAAGTCTGTGCCAATGCTAGAAAAGTCTAAGCTGACTTGTTTTGGCCTTTTGGCACATGACTCAGTTTAAGGGGATAGTTCAGTGGGCAATAACACATACACTAGGGTCAGTTGTATGGGAGGACACCCACGCAGACACGGGGAGAACATACAATTTCCCCCACTCAACCACTCAACCAACTGTGCACGGGCGCTTAGTTTATTAAAACTTTTTATTTTTATGCGTTTTAGTTTTTGTGGTCTTTAGGATTAGCGTGTACTGTATGCTCATGTGTGTCCCATAATATTAACCTCTACAACCTCTGACTCCAACTTATCCTTTACCCTTTCAATGGAACACTATAATATATATAATAAAGAATGACCAGACCAATCAATGCTGGTGAATAAATCTAGCAATAGCCGTTGATTATTTGGTGTATTAGTGGTTGTGTTTGCATGGTGTCAGCATATTACACAACGCTCTGCATCTGAAAAAAATTATAATCCAAAATATCAATTCAGAATGAACTGGTTCAGATAGCAGAGTTAGCACTTACTGTATACACATTGCACACGTTTGCAGCTATTTCACAGTTTTTCGTACCTGTTATCACCACTCTTTACACTATTAGGAATTTACATAATTTATTATACATTATTTTACATTCAAAGATTTATAAAAAAAAAGACATAGACACATAGAAAGTGTGACACCACAGTCTGCTCCCTTAGTAATAAGAGTGACAGCAGATAAGTCACATGGCCCATCCAGTCTGCTCATCCTGTAGTATAATAATGTGACACCACAGTCTGCTCCCTCTGTAATATAGAA
>JABWIB010003511.1:3295-15052 GCA_016617825.1 Platyplectrum ornatum
GTACTATTTAAGAACGTGCCATCCTAATATAAGTAAGTGCAAGGAGTGTAACCCCCTCTCACACACATGCCACTTTGAGGCCCAGGATCCCACCTTACATTTTGGGCACCTGCTCCACGTATAATGAAGTTTGTATGCAAACCAAACCCTTACTCTGTGACTACTGCCTCCCCTCACCGACCGTGTGTACAAGCTCTCCCTCTCCTCTCCCACCTAGTATGTTAACTCGCTAGAGCAGGTCCCTCCATCCTAGTGTAGCCTCTTCCCACACCCCTCTCCCCGTACTCTCTTGTGCCCCTCGTCCTTTTACCCCTTCCCCCCTGGTAGCACTCAACCACTTACCCCCTCTACCCCTCACGTTGTTTCTATCCACCTCTCCCAGATCTCTGCAAGCTTGATCTGCTCTACTCGCTAGCTCTCACCTTGCTGTCTGTCCACTATCTTATTTATTTATAAGGCGCCACGCAGTATCCACAGTGCCATACAATGGGGAATATAGGCAGAATGGGTGCAGACGGCCCTGCCTGCAGGCTTACACTCTATTGTTATATTGTANTGTGCTTTTATATTCCTTTATATTGTTTAGTACTGCATTGCTGTTTAGTTCCTGCGTTGCATGTCTATACTGTATTNTGCTGTATCNNATANGGCACGGTNGTAACCTTGTAAAATTAATAAAAATAATNGGGTTGACATGCACCATCGCTGCAAAGGATTCCAGCGCTCAGTCCAGACTAGATGCATATGGCATGTTTGCACGTGTGCAGTAGTACTTAAATTTTTAAGGCTTGACCCAGACTGGGGCATATACCTAATGGCGACTGCAACAAAAACATTAACAAAACCTAAAGTAAGATGCTGAGTAACAATCATAGATACAATTAAAAGGTAAAAGGTATAAAAACGAATAAAATATTATAAGCTAGTAGTAACACGCGTAGCTCTTTCAGTTGCAGACTCCTTTTAGCGCATGCAGCACAATGGAATCGCTGCTCCCGTCTGTGCAATCAGCCTGTGTACATCTGCATTCTGCACACTTCACATTTTTCAATTTGTGTCTGTTTAGGAAAAGAGGAGCCTGGGCTCCTGCAGAGCTGAAATGCATCTATGTTATATTTAACAGATATGATCACATCTCACGCATGCCGGGAAGGGGCATTTTCATTGCAGGAATCCTAAGCTTCTGGTCTTAGATGCATTCAACACTTGTTCCTATTGAAAGATTAATGTTATCTCTGTAAGTAAGTAACTCTCATGAATGTCCAAAATTAGACTTTAAAGTGTCTCGGTGTAAATTTTGTTGTAGTATCAGTTAGTGTAGGGCTTTAACTTATCAGAATGGTTTATGAGCCTATGCACAGAATAACCCCCAACTCAGTCCACCTTACAGGGCTTTATGTTTCCTTTAAAGGGATTGTGTATCCTCAATAATAGGCTGCAATCTGTTTGCCCTGGAACACGGGTAGATTTACCTCTAGCAAAGTGGTTTCCAAACCACGTCAGAAAAAACACTACGTGGCACCTCAATGAGTGCGTTTCGGCATCTCAGGAAGCTGCAGCCCCGCAGTTTGGGAACCACTACTTGAGGCACATGAGGCATTTGAGTAGGGTGCAACCTTTGCTGGGGCCACCAGGCTCTCCTATTTGTAGGGTCCACAGCGGATACCTATGCCGCATCTGTGCCTTTGACCATTCCCAGGGATCCTGACTCTCAGCTTCTCTCAGCCATGAAGAAGAGGGAAGCCCCAAGGGTATGCCACCATAAACCGTGGAGGCTGTGCCATGGACCACTGTGTTCCTTCTCCTATGTGACGTCACCCATGATATCACACAAATATATATGGAGTGTCGCCAAACTCCTGGTCCTGATGGTGCATGGGGGTTCAATGACTACTAAGAAATGGCCTGAGCTCTAATTCCAGCCCTTATGTAAATAGTTAAACTGGACTTGAAAGCATGATTACAGGAAATGTAATATCGGAGCTCATGGATATTGCAATGCCTGGACACAACTATAAAAACAGCTATTTATTGATGTATCACACAATACCATAATAATAACACTAAGAAAGCGGCATACATTATCTGGGCTTCACTCCACTGTTTGGTAATGCTGCTCATCTGAGACCTAACTATAATGAAACGTCTACGTATCAAGACTCTCACGAGATGAAATCACATTACACATCGGCCGTGTATTACTTCCCGGGACTGTGCAGCTTCACAATGACAATCCGCGTACTGCCCAAACATCTTCTTTTCTGCTTTTTTTGTTCCTTTTTACCTGAAATCCATCTTCCATGCAAACTGCGAATGTTACTCCGGAGACGTTCAGGGCAAGAGATTTGCTACATTTCATTTTTTTTTTCCCCTTCGTAATATATTTAATAGAGGTAAATACATTTCTCCGGCTGAGCTATGAATACAACAATACATTAATCCTTCGGAGAAAGGTGGACCATTATTATGAACTCATTACACTTTTGTTAAAGGCTTTGCAAAGTACTTAGTAAGCCGCTGACATTTGTAAAATAACCCCATAGACACCTCCCTGGCAGCAATATTCTCTTTTTATTCACATTTACCGAGCCATTTAAAGTTTCTATAGCTTTTTCTCCTATTGATCTCCTAAAGAGTTCCTAAAACAGACATTACAGGCTGCGGTTTCTGATGAAACGAGATATAGTGGGGAGTTTAAGAGGAAGATGCAGGAAACATTTTCATAACCTCTAGAGACGCCATGACATCATTGTTCTGCCATCTATCCATCTGCCGAAGCCGGAATCTGGTCTACGCACAGGACTAAGGGATGTTGCAAAATATATTTTTATTTAGAATTTAATACTGGCAGCTCGATATGCCATTAGACAAGCGGTAAACGGCCTATAGATTGCCAGTCCTTAAATGCCGCCAGGGAGGGGCAGCGCTTGCTGGTTCCTGTAGTTCTACAGCAGTGGTGTTGGTTGGCATAATTAAAGCTCCCTTCATTTTCCGCCGTCTGCACCCGCTCCTTTGTTTAGTTCATTTTCTATTACCCTTTTCTCGCTACTTAAGAAGCGTTCGATAACACGGTACATATGTATATCCTTTAACGTACAGCTGCTGCTCTGGACATACGAGAGGCAGCCATCTTGCCGGAGTAACACATGTTCATGGGAATGCCGNCTATGAATGGAGTCTTTTAATTAACTGGGAAAGGTTTACATCACTGAGCAGAAGCTAATTGATAGGCTGCATTCTTATGAATATTGGTTCAACCCCGAGACGCTTCAGCCTCAAATCTCTGTCCGTGCGAGCGACAGATGCCGAACAGCAGCAGCTGGAATTCTACAGGTTTAATCTCCTANACAAGAATATATCACTGCGCCTATTCATCTCTGTGCGCCTTGAATTCGCCTTTATTTTCCCATAGACCGCTCTATTGCCTCCCAGTTGAAATAATAAGCTGAACATTTGTGTTCTTAATGTTTAATTGAACCGAACGTTCGAGATAATTAAAAGNAAATTCAATAAAGTGCGCAGGGAAAAGTTAGCCGAAGATACTGTGGTGTTTAAGTGATTATATTGCAAGTCATTAGTAGCTTTTGCAAAGCCGCCTTCTATCCTGCTGCTCCTGTCCAAGGAGGATGCACCGGAATAGTTTATACGTGGGATATTGGCTGGACGTCAGCCTGTTCTGGCGTTATTACACGGGCCAGGGGACNGCGAGGGAAGGGAGCTGCTGAGACATTAATGTCTAGGCTTCTTCCATGCCAGGATGTTTGTTTGAAAGGGTCTCTTGATGGCCCACAGATATATTATTAATGCTCATTCCCAGATGCTGTTCCGTTATCACTGTACTACGTTAACATAATGATTGCTTTCATACACTCGTGCCTCGTGTCATCGAAACAGTTTTTAAATGATCATTTGGCACAAGGTCCTACTAAGCGAGAAACGTGTTATCTGTCATATGGATTTAAGTTCTTGAGGGGATAAGATTCCCACTGATCATTTAAAAGGTTTGATCTCTTTTAAGAAAGTCCTAAAATCCCTTTATTGGTTTTTATTTGATTTTATTGAAAGCAGAGAACATGACTTTCGCTGCTCTGTGTACCAAAATTACATGCAAAAAGTGCTCACCACAAAAACATGCACGAGGGTCGGCCAGTAACTCTCTCCCCATGGGGAGAAGAACTGGATTCATAACTGTTATCCTTTGCCTATAAGGGGACTGGGACAACCAAGAAAGTGGGTCCCCTTTGGCGAAAGTTATGAGGACCCTCAAAACCTGTCTCTGGGATAATCAAAAGGGATCTCGACTGTGGCGTCTCCACATGGAGGGGTGCAGATAAGGTCAGGGAGTGAAGGGACCAGGTGGCCACACATCTTCCACCTAGGTCTTACGATTAGAGCCCCATAAGGGCACATAAAAAGTGAAACTGTTATTACACTAAAATCCCTCCCAACTTATATTCCCCCTAATTTTTATTTTAGTGTTTATTTAAACCAGGATTTGCAACTCTCCTGGAATTTCTACGAGACTCCCAAATATAGGACAAATCTCCTGGACCAAGACATGAGGCTATGATTCAGTGACGTCAAGTTTCGCACATCCTTAGTAAAACCTACCAATGGGAGATTTGAACTCACATAGTGCAGGGTTTCGGACATGATTTGCATAAGCCACNCCCTCACACCCTCCCCCATGGAACCTTTTTTGTTTTTCCTGGGAACCACTATCCCCAGTTTAGACACACAGATTTCCAGTGGCCATAAAGAGAGGGCAGATTGTGGACGTGGACATTAGATTTAGGGTGCAGCAGTTGCAGTGCGGAGCCCGGATTAAGCATCTCCCAGAGCAATGCTCTTCTACTGGCAATTGTGTTGCGTATTGATCATGTGAGTGTCCGTCTGTCTTCCACATGTGTTTAAAGAGAATCAATGCTGACCTAAAATCTGCTGTTTACGGTCGGGCTCACACAGGGGTTAATCTAAGCTGGACAAAAACAAGAGAGTAGAGAATCCCTTTAATGATTGTGNCTGGGTTATAAAACCATAGTTGTGAGTTGGAACAAAGAGATCCCAGCACCATTACATCTAGAGATTTGTCACTATAGGTAAGTAAATAAATGAATATATGTCCCAAAGCCACTGATATGAGGAGGGGAAAATATGGATACGGGACTGAATCTAATATGAAGAGGGTAAAGCGACCACAGCAGGTGTTCGCTAACGCATGACGGGGCGATCTTTATCTCCGTCTGTGTTATTATTATTCGTATTATTATTTTTTTATTAATAATAACAATAAATAATAAATGTATTATTTGTTTTATGACTATATTATCCAATATTAGATAACTATTATATTTATTTTATTATATTATTATTATTATTATTATATTAATATTTATATTATAATTATAGTATTATTATTATTATTATTATTATTATTATTATTATTATTATTATTATGTAAGAATGTTATAAGATAGATTGTGGCGTGTTGGTTCTACCTTCACTTCTGTTTATAAAACATGACAATGGGCTGATTTCTGTACATGACAAATGGTAGATACATTTACAAAACCCTTTCTGTGCACGGAATGCTGTCAGCTTATTATACGGAAGCTGAAAGCAGAGGGAAAAGCATTTCATGTTCAGCTGATTGGCAAAACATGCCATTGTGTGCTCACAGCATTGTCACTGGTCTTAAACATGATAATAAGCATGTCACAGTATTCAAATAGCCCAGTGACAGTGTATTCTGTGACGTGACGTGCTGAGCCGCAGTGACTGTCAAGGTTCCTTTCATCCGCCAAATACGCCTCTGATGATAACACTCATTCCCCTGTAGCCAGAGGACAGAGATTAATTCATCAGAGATTGTTTACTTCTGTGCTACAGTTCCAGGCGTTTAAGGAAGCCGAAATCAAAATCATAGTAATAACAAAATACCTATTAAATGATATGTAAACTACATAGAAGGGCTGCCATTACAACGCAGGTGCATTGGAGATGCAAATACTCTTCCCCGTCATTGTCTATGCTAAGCAGTACGTGTGATTCAGAATTGGTAGAAATAGAAAACTAGGAGGAAATTTGAATTTAAAATAAGTAAAAGTTAATATAGTATAATATAATATATAGAATTATTTTCACTGCGTACCAAAGGTGTATGTTCATTTGAATGACCCCATTGTAATTGGATTTGCCCAGGTGCGACCTTGCTCCACACCCTGGGTCATCCTCTCTGGCTGACCCATCATAGACCAAGCTCATCTATGCTGTCACCCCTTGAGTCTTGCAGCACTTAAGGTTTAATTGTAGCAGCATTAAATGTGAGATCTTATGAAAATGACCAACCTGGTCAAACCCTCAACCAAGACCCAAGNAATGTGCCAATATAGCGAGCCAAGGGAGGATACTGATTTAGCTAAAATGATCTTTTACCAGTAACAATGATTCTCTGTTTTCTGTTAATGTTAGTATAGCAGTGTAACTATTTCCATGTATGAGGGGACTTAGAACCAAGAGGCTCTGGATCTATCAGGAGTGTCCTTGTCTCTATCATGGCTCTTCGGCTCTGTCGGATTGGCTTTACTTTGTATGTGCAATTGAAAGACAAGAGAACAGAGGCAGAGGATCAGAGTCGGCATAGGGCTCCCCCCGACAGCGGGAGTTTCACCATTCTCGTGGTGTTCACGAATTTTTACCCTATCCCCCCCTTCCACTGTCCTATCCCTATCTCACCATCCACAGAAGCTTAAACCTTCCCCCTCCCCGTAGACTAAACCACAGTATGACATTGATTGTCGAGTAAGAGAATATGTCTAAATAAATATAGTTGTTGGCTTCATCTATTTAGACATAAAATATGTAATAGGCAATAATAATAGGCACATATAGGTATGAGGTTGGGGGAATGGAGTTATGCCACCTATAGCGTTTTCCCATACATGATGGAGGAGCCGCCACTGGTGCTGAATGTAGAAGCTGTTTTGAGGTGTCAGCGCGGTGAAGTTTAACAGAATGACAGCGTATTATAGAAACGTCCTGTTTATTAATACTTCCCTGTCCATTACAGTTCTTTCTCTTCCTCTAAAATAAACGGCGATGCCTGCAGCATATGCCTGAAGATGAGAGCCAGGTGTATGAAGACTTCATTGTCATCACCTTGATTCCTCATTAGAGCTGTTGGAAATTCTATAATAGCATTGAAATGAATGCAGAGCGTCTTCTGTTCACACCGGCTCTAAATGAAGGCAGGCATTGGGTAATCCAGGCAGCCCGCACTCCTGACAGGTGGATGATTTATGCTCTCAGTCAGAGGAATGGGAGAGCCTGGGAAGGAGACAGCATGAGAAAGGTGCTGGCAAGACAGATGCTCTCTGCGGGCTTGCTGAGGCTGGCGGGCTACTGCTAATTCAGGTACACTCTACTCCTGAACTCGGGCTGCCAAATGCTGGCGTGCAAGACTTGAATGATACGGGCACATCTTACAGCAGCCATTCCTACCAGGCTCCTCTGTCCTCTTTGTCTCGGATGCACCATCACACAGGCCATTATTATTATGTATCATGATATGGATGGGACCAGGCATCCAGGGCAGCACAAGTTCTGCACTCCGATAACGCAAGAGGTTTGGCTCTAATAATGCGTCAATCCCTATTATGCAGATTCCCTTATACACAGGGAGAGACCNCAACCCCCTACCCCCATTAATATGGGAATCCGCATGAAGTCCCTTACCTTAAGGTGTCTACANCATCCTTACATAAAAGCAGAGCGGTGCAATAACCAGTCCTTACTGTACTATTACCATCATTCCAGTGCCCATGTAGTAAGGGAGACTTTTATTCTATTAATATGAATTCTCAAACACCTCTGTGGAAAAGTGATAACATTATGGAAATGTTACTAGTACATTGGATCACAGTCGGTGGAACCGGGCCTGTGGAGAGGTGAAACGCGACAGCCCTAAAACGCACAGCNTGGAGACGAAGCCTGACTCCTGCATGGAAGGAGGTGGAACAATGTCATGGGGCTGAGTGGGCCCGACCGTATTAAAGAAGCTGTCAAAGATTGCTAAATCTCCGGGACAGCTGGCAAGTATGGGTTAATCGGCCCCTACAGACTCACCCGCTTCTCACAGGCCCTCCTCGCTCCTCTACAGTTAAATATTCCACAGTCTGCCTCTCTGAGACCATTTAATATCAGTGCAGACAATAATTTGCGCTCCCTTATATCTGATTTCATAAAAGATATCATAAATCTTCAACAGGCAAAGTAATGCCGAGCCGATTCCATTGCAAAGTCTTACCTAGGCACTTTCCAGGCATATTAGATAACCGATAATCATTTGCTTTTGGGAACCTTTTTTTCCATCACTAAAGAGCCACACTGCAGAAACTCTATTCTTGTATCTTAAACTAAGGATCTTATATCAGTGTCTTGCACTAAAAGAGCCTGGAAAAAAACATAGACTTCGTGGGAAGCAGAAAAATAGCTAGTAGTGGACCGTTACCTATAAGTACGTAAGGTGACACCAGCTGACACTAGCGAAACACTTAATATACTGCGCAATCTGCACAAAGCGGCCTCTCTGCTAAGCACAGTGCATTTATATTTATTTAGAAAACCTATCTGGTGCCCTGATATTATTCCTTAAAGGAATCGTCAAACCCCCCCCCCCCAACTAATATCGTGTGAGAGTGCGTTAAAGCTGTAGAAAATGAAAATATCCCCAGTTGGAAAGTCGGTTCTCTAGAGAGAAATTAATGCATTTGAAGAAGCCATATCTCGCTCACTGTCTGGTTGCTTCATTAGCCGTCTGGGTTGCGAATCGCTTCATAATAATTACTTTAATTGCTCTTTGATCGTGCCGGAGCGCAGAAAACAATCTGAAGAAATATTTACATTTAGGGCTGCGGAGTTCTTCAGATCAATGGCAAACTCTAAACCGGGTTAATAGAAAAGTGATGGGAAATGAAGACGACGTTTAAGCTGGGCTTGCGCTAATAATCGGGCCCATAAGCCAATGGCCAGCATTAGATGTTTTACGTACTGACAGAGGTCAGCGTCTCGCAGGTTAGACAGTGCTCAGTATTCCATCTGTAAATGCTTATTGCTGTTTATATATATCTTGGCAGTTGCTGACAGCTTAACTCTGTGTCTCGGCTAGCCACTGCCCGCTTCCCCTGCTGTCACAGCCTGCAGGTTAGGTTGCACTCAGGTGTATGTATTCTGCTTGCCATTTATAAATAACTTNGCAGCTGCTGACAGCTTAACACCATTCTCAGCCAGCCACTGCTCCCCTTCCCCTTCGAGACTAACAGGTGAGCTTGCACTCAGTCTATGAATTCATTTATAAATAACTTGGCAGCTGCTGACAGCTTAACATCGTTCTCTGACGGGTGCTGCCCCACTTCCTAGTAGAAAACAGTGTAAAGCTGTCAGGGGCTGCCAAGTTATTTTTAAAAGCNCTCATAGCATGTTTTAAGTTCTGAGGTCTGACAGCCGCTGACAGCTTCATGCATGTCCTTCATGGATTCAATATGGGGAGCCACACCTCCTCTACCTGTTAGGCCACTGGCTTAGCGGCAGATAGAAATGGTTGTGTCAGGAATAACCTTCAGTAACATCAATGTCACTTAGCCGAAATAAAAAATACTGTAAATAGTTATATTGATTCTGCAGAAATTCTGCATATCAATAACGCATGGATTTCAGATGCTAGATATTGTGCGCTCATAAAATAATCCTCTGATTTCTATGATTAATTGGCCCTGCCAGAGCGAAACACTTGCCGGTGCCATGCAATTCTTTGATTACATGACAAATTATTCATTTGTTAAACAAAGAAACAGGTTTCAGATTGAATTAACGCAGCCCCTTTCTGCTTCATTATCATTTTTCGGCTTTGCAGCAGATGATGTACACATGTCTTCCTATTGATCAGTCTGACCTCTGAGTAAAGTAATAGCCGCGCAGTACATCAATATGATGTACATAGGAGGGCTCGCCTCTCGGTGCCATCTAACCCAGCCACGTAGCAAATCAGATCATCACCTGGCAGGCGGCGGCACGTGCTGCAGGAACAGATGCGGCAGCTTGCTGGGGAGGCATTTGGAATTTGGGCAAAGCCCTGTGTTCTCTAAAGTCATATCATAGCCACTTGTACAGTGTTGCTGATCTGATAGTCTCATCCGTGTTCATGGGGTATTGCAGATATTTCCTGGCGGAGCTGACNGAGCGTCGGAGAACTCCATTGCAGGGGAAAGAAGAGAGCCTAGCTGAACTCTAAATTCTGGAGAAGCATCAAAGTTGTTTGGTATTTTGGACAGGTGCTGTGTGCACCACAGGAGTTGCACCATTGGATAGGCAGGTCTATGCATTGGCCCTAGGCTTTGCCCCCCATTGCCGGTAAATTTCCCTGGGGCAATCCAAGGGCTCCTGATTGGCCGCAGCAGTGGGCCTATCCCGTAGCCTTTCCTATACATACATCCCAATGGTCACCAAGTAGCCGGGACTGTCCCATGTTTCAGACTGGAAAAGGGAGGGGACTTATGAGAAAGTGGGCGTGGATTAGTCCAAATGTGGCCATTCGTGGGTGGGGTTAGGGCAAAATTGGAGTGAACCTTTTTTTTGTNCCTTTTTCGAGATTATGAATGTGGAGAGTTTATTATATTATTTATATTTTATAGGTCTTTATATAGTGGCATCAGATTACTTAATAAACATTATAACAGACAGACTGGGAGATTTGGGGTTACTATAGAAGGGCATAGGTCAACTATGACATATAGTATTGCCGGGGAGCCCAGCTGTATTATGTGAGTGACCAGAGGACTATGGATGCAGTAACAGAGAATACCATTACGCGACCTCTTCCTATGTTGCATTGAAGCAGCCAGTGATTAATTAATGAAATACAGGAGATTCAGGTTTACACCATTTGGCATGTTCATAATACATGAGCGGTCAGCAATAGAATATAAATGATACGTAGGCAGCGAATCAGTCAATGCAGCGGGGGGCGTGGTTTCCAATTTCATTGAACCTGCAGGTCGGGTGAGTAATGGCCCCGGAGATGTCATTGCATATGTATAGGAACAAATAAACCATTAAGTCCTGCACTTCGCTGATGGATTTTGTGTTAATAATTCCGTTTAATAAACACCACTGGTAACAAAGCAGCAAATCAGAAGTTATATCACTGTGATTGCTCAAGGTTAATATAGAGTACAGGGTAACAACNAGGGTTACAACACATTTGCACCTCTAGTTTCCAGAATATTCTTACATAGTGCTTAAAGCCACTGCTGTGTATAACCCTTGGCCCTTGAGGCTTCCACTTGTGGCCCTCGTCTTCTCGTTTATGATGTCAGAGGTATGCGCTACACTTTGTAACGCTTGCTTTAGATGCCTGCGAATATTACACATAAGTGCACACATATAGGCATGTTTTTACAACATACATTGTCTGATCATCATCATCACTGATGGGCCTGTCCATATGCTTAAAGCCATCATGCGGGGATTTGGAAGCAAGACTTTTTGCTTGATTTGGGGAGAGAGTGAGAGAGAGAGAGAGAGAGAGAGAGTAAGAGAGAGACAATGAGAGAGGGAAGAGGAACAGAGAGAGAGAACAAGAGAGAGAGGAATGCAAGGAAGAGAGAGACAGGGAGAGAGAGAGAGANAGAAAGAGAAACAGATAGAGAGAAAGGGGATAAGAGAGAGAAAGAGAGGTAGAAAGAGAAAGAAAGGTTGGAG
>JABWIB010003512.1:4817-26038 GCA_016617825.1 Platyplectrum ornatum
CTGTGTGCAAAATGCAAAAATAAAGTATTCTCCCTGCATGCTAACACTGACATTCATTTTACCTCCCCTGCAATTCATCATGGTTTTACCCACTCTTGAAAAATCTGTCGATTGGATACAATTTATCTTACCGTGTGTACCTAGCTTAACTCTTCATGCTGCTCATTACAACTTGTATCTTCTGTAAAATCTTCTGCACAATTACCAAACAGGATCTCAGCATCAGCATATGAACAATAAAGTCACAGACGACAACACTTCCCACTTCCTAAATATTATTATTTATTATTTGTTATAAACTGAATGTGTAAATTTGTTACTATTATTTAGTTCACATTTTACTCCATCTACTTACTTGAGGTCTTACACAAAAAAACCTGGAATGTGAATTTTAATGACTTTTTGTAAGTTGCATATATATATATATATATATTATATATATATATTTATTTATTTATATATTACAGTATATATATATTTATATATTGAATATATATGAGCATACAATGGGGCACATACAAGTATGGAAGATCAGATTATAGAATAACAGAAATTCTTAACCAAACCTGAAAAACCAGTTTAGTATACCCTTATGAGCCATTATTAGATGTATTAGGTAGACAGGTAGCCATTGACAAGTTATTTTCCCTCATACCATTTATATTCCCAGTCTGCCACTTATGGTATCATACCTGCATACTGCTTCCTGTTATCAGCAGGGTATCCCCCTTCCTATATACCCATTTACCTGGTTCCCTTCTGATATCTACATGGAAAATGTGAAGCACTAAAATGGTAATAATGACATTTACTGAGCAGTTTCCCATCTTTTATCATACTTGCAGTTCTACCCGAGTCTATGCCATTGGATAGGGAGTATCAATAATTTATACTCCCTGTCTCTGGCCTTAGTAGCATACCATTGTGGAAATTGACACGTCTCATTAAATTATAATTACATTTCAAAACAAAACATAAATGAGATTGGGTTTCATATGGAGACAGTGTACTGAAGAACTGAAGAAAGCAGGTAAAAACCTATCCTACAGACAGTACACACCGTGTGCATCCTCATTCCCCAGTGTAAGCTGCCCATTAACATTGCTTGTATGGTATAGTTACTAAGTACAAAGATAGGACCGGATCCAGGCTTAAGAGCACTTACCGCCCCATTTACATATCAGAGATCGCTCGTTCCACACATAAGAGAATAGAGTAATCTCCACCCATAAGGACAAGGGTTAATTAAGATGGTTTGGCCTGTAATCCTCTATCACACAGCGCTGCCTGTTCACACTGCACAGTGTTAACCCGGGTTTTTCCTGGTCAGCTCTGTGCAATGCATCCGTCAGACACCCCAAATTATACGTACTACACATTTGTGTTAAATTAGCACATTGGATCAGCACCATTAGCACCATTACATGTAGTCTGATAAAGTTTGAGGAGTATAGAAATAAATGTTTTGACAAATAAAAACTTTATTCAGATATCTCTAAACTACTACATCTAGTTTTTCTATTTAAGTTACTTCCACACAAAAGAGCAACTTCCATTAAAATTCTGTATGGACGCCTGAAATGTTAAACGCCCCCCCCCCCCCTTAGAGTATACCATGCCATGTGAGTGTGTGCTGACAATCAAATGAAAATACAATGTGACCCATGCTGACTTAAGATTTGGTAAAATTGATGTATTGAAGCTAGTGACGCCGATCCATAGTTTGTGTGGATATAAGGAGTCAATGCAACATAAATGCGCGTTGCGTCTGGTTCCCTCTGGATTAGACACACACACATTGTTTTACTGTCATACATATATTTCTTTTGTAAAAGCAGACAACATATATTTTTTATTTAAATATATAGCAAATTGATGATGAAATCACTATTGAATTTTGCCGCACTGCGTTGTGCTGTAAAACTGGGTTCAAAGAGGACATTGTGACTATCCCAGTAACTGTCATAGGGTCTCATACGATTTGCACTTACACCATACCGAGGGTGTAATTTCTCCCTCACGCACAGCGATCTCACATCTTGAAACTACTACTGAGTGGTATTTCCTTCCGCAGGAATCTCTCTAATCCCCTGCTTTCACATGTCTCTTTCCACTCTGCTAAGGTGTCTTATTTTTTTTTGGGCCCAAAAAAACACCATAGGGCTTATTCTTGGGGTAGGTCTTATTTTAATTAACATTGACAGAGATTTATATAAACAGTTTTGCTTTTATCCACATCATTCCCTCAGTCCTGCTTTTATACCCATCAATCCCCTCAGCCCTGCTCCCCCCCCCCCCCCACAAACTGGGGAATTCGCTAGGGCTTATTTTCAGGGTAGGTCTTATTTTGGACGGCTTAAAAAAATTAGGGTAGGGATTATTTTCGGGGTAGGTCTTATTATCAAGGAAACACAGTAGAAGCAGGAATGCTATCCTCTGCTTTTAGTGTAGGTTGAACAGATGCTTGTTTTGGTATTTTTCTGTTTCTCTCTTCCTTTTTATTTTCCCCTTGTATTGTACTGTTCGTTACTATATGTGCTATATGGCCGATGCGCTCTGGCTCAATAATCAATCGAGTGCAATGTGGACTTTTACGCCTCAAGCGCCTATTGTATTTTATTATGTTTTGCTTTTTCTTCACATCTCTGATGTTATTGGGCTTATATTATTCTATGTTGTACAGTATATTGCATTTTTAATGAATTGATTTTTTAGGTGAATGCGCAGCTTTGGATCAGTTTTATGCGACCATGAAATGGTCCAGTATGGATGTACAGGGAAGGGTTTCTTATGATTCCCATAATATTTATGCAATGCATCGCCATAAAAGCATTGTCCCAGCTCTGTTGTAGATATTACATTGTTTAAGTGTTTGCTTGTTTGATTGTAAAGTCTAAACCATTTACTGTCTCTATTTATGTAGTTGTACTTGTTTATCAGGTTTGCTCTCTATTCTTTTGTAAACACCCTGAGGCTATAGGTATTGATGTTGGAAGTCAGTCTCAATAATAACTGGGGCTATTAAAGACGATACCAGCAACAGTTGTGGTTCCTAACATTGGTGGAATCAGTGGTAAATGCAGGGGAGGACAAGGGGAGGGGGGGTTACAGTAGTCCAGAAACCCCTCTTCATGTAGCTGTATTACATGTAATGGGTTATATTAAAGATCTGGTCAGGCACATTGTATAGAGTAAAGATTAGGTATAACATCTATTAGGTCTAATGTGTGTGTCCTATATACCTTGTTTCCCCGATAATAAGACACTGTCTTATTATTTTTTTTGGTCCAAAAAAACACTTATTTAGGGCTTATTTTCGGGGTAGGTCTTATTTTAATTAACATTGACAGAGATTTATATAAACAGCCCTGCTTTTATCCCCATCATGCCCCCCAGTCCTGCTTTAATACCCATCGTGACCCCAATTCACTAGGGCTTATTTTCAGGGTAGGGCTTATTTTCGGGTATGGTTTATTTTAGGAATAGGGCTTATTTTGGACTGTCTTGCAAAACATTGGGGGTAGGGCTTAATTTCTGGGTAGGTCTTATTATCGGGGAAACACGGTAGTGCGTCAACTCCAGACCCCTTTATTATGGGGATGGCGCACTATATAAAGGGGAGGGAACAACAGGACTGTCCCTCTGAAATCGGGATTGTCCCCCTGAAATCGGGACAGTTGTGGGGTATGGGATAGTGGTGCAATATCTCTGTCAGCTGGTGCATTATGTCAGTCCTCTGGGATATAGCCTAGAGTGTATAAAGAGACTGTTACATTGCTATACAGCTAATTCATCTGCAAACACAGCCTGAATAGTTTTTCTCTTAAGGTCATGTTTGCTTAACAAAACAATGAGGAGCATTTGGTAAAAGCTTGTGAGCTACATGTCCCTTCATTTCATTATTATTTGCATTCCAGTACAGACTGACCACCTTTATTTTTAGTTGTTTGCTAAAAAATATATATATAGTTATTGAAAAACCAGAATTGTATGTGTGTATCTAGTGGCTATTTGCATTGCCTTTGCCTGGAGCGCTGAATGTCTCCTCATTGCATGCATTTCTTTTGATAGTACAGCATAAGTGCTATTGTGCTTTCCAATGGTCAGATTATTATTGAGAGGTGACTTATTGGTCTGCAGGGTCACACCCACTCCTTTACACAGAATTTATATTTATATATACTGTATATGTATATATATATATATATATATATATATATATATATATATATATATAAAAACAAGATTACATGTTAACACTCAGGGCCTGATACTTAAGCTGGCCACAAACTATAAGATAAATTGTTCCAATCAAACGATTTTTTCAAGAGTGGGTAAAACCATGTTGAACTGCAGGGGGGAGGTAAAATGAATGTCAGTGTTTGCATGCAGGGAGAATACTTTATTGTTGCATGTTGTACACAGATACTGACCAGCGTTGATGTTACACTGTTATTAGACTTGTGCTGGGAAACATCGGGGGAAATTCACTAAAGTCGGGTCTGCATTGAACAACATGCAGGTGACCTCGCGGTGACCTCGCGCCTGCGTACTTGTAACCTCGCGGCTGCGAGTTTATCGCAGCCGCGGGTTACCCAAACCCGACTTTAGTGAATTTCCCCCCGTATCTCATTAATTCAATTTACCTCCCCTGCAATTCAACATGGTTTTGCCCACTCTTGAAAAAACCTTTCGATTGGAATAATTTATCTTATAGTGTGTGGCCAGCTTTAGTTATGGAAACATTTCTGGATGTATGCTCTACACCATTGGTTCCCAAACTTTCTCAGTCGAGGCACCCTTAGGTTCTCCATAATTTTTCAAGGCACCCCTAGTACAAAATAATTTCTCATTTTTTAAGCTTTTGAGTCAAAATTGTGTAAAATCGATTTAGGTAAAGACAGAAATACTTCAGGTTGATATCAAATCTTGTGTTGCTCCTATACAAGACGTAAAATTGTGCACTAGCAAGTTGGCACTACATTGGAAAAAACTATTTGTGGCCCATAGAGCCACAGCACACAGTTTGGGAACCACTGCTCTACACCATTTATAAATAATTTGCTCGCAGCCATAGACAAACTACAGCACTTCAGGTGCATTGAAACTACACGCCCCACCATGCTTTACCAGGCAGGTATCAGCTATTCCTATGCTGTTGGTGCATGATGGAAAAATTGTAGTTTCCAAACATCTGCGCCTAAATTTACTAAACTGCGAGATTGGAAAAGTGGGACTGTTGCTCATAGCAACCAATCAGATTTGCGCTCACATTCTCCAGTATGTAAAATGAAACTGGGAGCTTGATTTTGATTGGTTGCTATGGGCAACATCCCCACTTTTCCAGTCCCACAGTTTAGTCAATCTAGGCCCTGAAGTCTATGTCCGGCATAATATGAGTTTTATTGAGCTTTATAATCAGAGTAGTGTATGTAAATGATTACATTATAATATACCATTTTCCACTTGACTTCTACTGTAGGGTAATAAAATCAGAGCAAGATTCTCTACAGAGGGACTTTAATGAACCGGATTGGGATGCCAAATGGAAGATGAGGTTCAACATAGATAAACGGCTTCTATGACCTCCAATCTCGGCCATGGACAACAGACCCCCCCCCCCCATCCTGCTTCCCCCTTTTATGCTTTTACTGCAGTAACTACATCAGTTTGTGGTTTAGGTTGTGCGACACAATCCTTTGTCATTTAATCTCATGTTGTTGCATGTTGCTCTTGGTGACGTACTTTGCTTAATGGGCCTAAATTGTTTGGGTGAATGAGATGGAATGTTCTGCTGTCTCATTGTCATGTTAAAATGTTTTGAAAATAAAGGATATATATATATATATATACCGTATATGCCGGCGTATAAGACGACTGGGTGTATAAGACGACCCCCCAACATTTCCACTCAAAATATAGAGTTTGTAATGATCCCCTGCTGTATGATCCCTTGCTGTATGATCCCCTGCTGTATGATCCCTTGCTGTATGATCACCTGCTGTATGATCCCTTCTGTACTGACATTTTGCTGAAGTCTCCTGGAGAGGAGGGGGAGGATGTGTCTGCACTCTGGGGGTCACAGGGTATCTCTGAGGTAATAAACATCTAATGCTCTATAGATAANCACCATAGGANCATGTATACAGCTGGTGGTTATCTATGGAGCATTGGATGTTTCATACCTCGGAGAAAGATACCCGGCGTATAAGACGACCCCCCCACTTGGAGGCATGTTTTTCGGGGCTGAAAAGTAGTCTTATACNCCAGCAAATACAGTATATATATACCACATACATAAATGAAAGGTTATACATTTATATGAAAAAAAGCTATAATTGAAATGGTATAAGTTTAGGGGAAACTTTAATGCAGAAGGATTTGGGAGTGCTTGTAGACAACAGACTTAGCGATAGTGCTCAATATCCCTCAGCAGCAAGGTCTTGTAAGATATTAGCCACACAAGGTATCATTTTGCCATCATATAAATCATTAGTAAGAACTCATCTAGAATATGGAGTACAGTTCTGCACAGCGCTCCATAAAAATTACATTTTATAACTAGAGCAGGTTCAGAGAAGGGCAACAACATTGCTAAAGGGCACATACCCTCCAACATGTTAAGGGCCGAAAATTGAAAAAATAATCCTGCCCCGGTTCGACTCCACCCAAGCCATGGACCAATATAATTTCCTCCTCCTAACGCCCTCTTTGGCGCTCTCCAGCTTCTGAATGACGCACGTCACTCCCACAGCACAGCTGAACTCTCCCGATCCTCCGTGACTCACAGGCACAAATGTAATCGCTGCTGGCCGCAGCAAATGCCTGCAGCACTGTGCATTTGCTGTGTCCAGCCGTGATTACAGGAGACTGCTGGTCGGCAGGTTGCAGACCCCCAGTATAGGGCAATGGTTTCCACACTTTGCGCCATGGCTCCCAGTACACCCTAAAGACTTTCAACAGAGGTAACGTGGTTGCCAACCCTTACATTCTTCTCCCTACAGTGTTCTGTGCCGTCCAGCAGGAAACAGTGCAGAGTATCTGGATTCCTTGATTGTCAAAGTTTGGGAACCGCAGGTATAGGGTCATTGAGTTTTAAGAAAAGATTAACCTGTTTACATATTTACTTTAGAAACGAGGCGCATAAGAAGAGATATGATTACTATATGCAAAAACACCAGGGGCCAATACAGAGAACTGTCACGTTTTACCCAAAGGATTGTACAGAGGACACATGGCCATTTACTAATGTAAGAGGAAAGAAACATTCACAATCGGCCTTCTCCGCTCAGGAGGGATCTTTTCTTAGATTGAAATGGTTGTTGCATCACCTATTAGACGTAGCTCGCAGGAGATCCATAATACGTAGGGCTTGATGGACAGGTGTCTTTTTTCAAGCACATGAACTATGTTACTATGTATACAATCCTTTAGTTTAAACTCCCTGTTGACTTTTTAATTACGAGTTACAAGGCTAACATACTTATGTTCAACAATACCTTTCTGCAGGAAATAGACCATAGGTTGTTTGTGTGTGAATAACAAATAATACAGTTAACGTATTGGAATGTTAAGTAAAAATATAGCGCAATACAAGGTGTGTTGGAAATCATAGGCTACATCTGAAAGAACAGACGTCATCCGCTAAACTTATGAAGCTAGTGTAACAGTGTAACATATTCCCACATTGTTTCCAAGACTAAGCTAATAATTACACTAGTGCTTCAATAAATAAACAACATCATTCTCTTCCTTCTAAATCTATAGGACGGAGTATATTCATTTATTTCATGCATTTTTCTGTTTTATGTGTTATAAAATACGCCGCACCAGTCATTTTGTTTATATTTATCACAGCTTTTCAGAAACATTCACATGTTCATTTCCCCCTTCTCCATTTTTTATTTTTCTTTATAAAGTATAAAAGACAGATCAGCAACCAGTCAGATTCAACGTCGTATTCTTCAGTATGTAAAATGAAACTAAGAGCTCTGATTGGTTGCTATGGGCAACATCCCCACTTTTCCAATCTCCCTGCTGTATCCCTGCTTAGTTAATGTAGGCTCTAGATGTGCACACTAATCATCCTGGAGGTGGAGAAGATCTCAGATAGGCCTGTTGGAAAGAACCTGCCCTCACTCCCCATTCATAACCCCAGGAACCCTTATCTAAAACAGGCAAAACAGCCTGAAACTGACATAATGCAGTTCTCCTGGAGGTCAAAACCTGAGACATATGCATCATCCATACAACAACAACCTAATGTTCCTATTACAATATTTATATAAATAAATATATATATATATATATATATATATATATATATATGTGTTTGTGTGTGTGTTGGTATTAATATTTATTCAATGTAACATATAACATCCTTCCAATTTCCACCAGCATAGTGCAGTATTCTATATACCCTGGATCAAGTAAATAATATAGTTGTAACATTTACATCAGAGGAATTAATGGGTAATTTGGGGTAATAAAAGTTAGATATAAAAGTCACAGAGGTTAATAATTCTATTTTAATACAGCGTGTTGCTGGGAGGAGCCAGATAACACACAATTACTGATAATATAGTGTTATATTCTACTCGTTTATTTAAAGAATATCTTCTATCTGGAGTGTGCTCTATTATGTTATCCATCTCTATACGTATCGGCAAATATTTGCGTAGGTCTCGGAATATGAATTTTGGCACACCTTATCACTTGATAAGCATAAAGGTTAATAGCTAACTGTGTACACTGCACTAGAAACACTCCTGTGAGATGTGTTCACATATAGAAACACAAGAAGGAACTTATTGTGTCGCTTTGGGGCTGATCCAGAGTTGTTCCATGAAAAGTCAACTTTGAACTCTATTTTCAGGTTTTCACGGTATACATTTACCTCCTCACACAGTTCAATATGGTTTTGCCCAGCTCAAACCTGGCACCTATTTTGCTCCAAAACTCCAAATCAGTCCCTTTATCTAAAAGTCTCTTTCAGAGGTTGAAGATCTTTATTGCTGAGGAGGGCTTGCACATAAGTCATTACAGTGACCCTTTACAGGACAGTACCCAGACTTACTAACACTGACAAAGGGATAGGTCCAGGGATAAGGGTGAAGTAAGATAATTATACAGTATAGGCATCCCTGATGCACACTACCCGTATCCAATCTGTCCTCATGTTAGTTGAAGATGGACTGGGAATTTTAAAGTACAGTAGGGTCTAGGAATGGAACTCCAAAGGTACGCTCCGAGTGCAGCATGATCCTTAATTTGGATCTGCTCCTCTGCTGGTATTAACATGGGCATCACAGAACATTACATAATTATTTAGAAGTAATAATATACTGTGTTGCAAATAAAGAACATGAGTATAACATATCCCTATTACAGAAAGGGGTCAGGTTGTTATAGGTTTTTAGGTTGTTACAGGGCTCGAAGTGGGGGGGTATACGGGGGTATGCCATACCGGCACTTCTCCCACTGATGTAATGGAAACATTTCAAATCTCCATTGACTTCCATTATTTTCTATGTTTTCATACCCCCACTTCTGAGTGTCCATACCCCCACTTCTAAATTTCCACTTCGACCACTGGGTTGTTATGTTTAGGTTGGCAACATAGCTCCTCACAGCCCTAATGAAGACGTTGAACTTAATAGTGTGATTTAATTATTGTTCACTGGGCGGGGGCTGGGAATTTTTGTCTTGTTACTAAGCTTTGTGAATCAGTGCGTGTTGTTAAGGATTGCTTACTGATTTTATCCTTTGACTTTTTAATGTTCATTACACATATATATATTGTCTATTATATACATTTTATTTAATTCTCTTCTGTTGAGGTATTCAATTAATATAGGTTTATGACAAGATACATCTGTTTGTAGATATATATATATATATATATATATATATAAATATATATATATATATATATATATATATATAAAACCTTTAAAATTGTATCCTATGCTCTTTCAAGGCCCTTGAGAGGTTAAATCTTTTGACTTGTGATTTTCTATACATGTATAAATGTAAAAAATGTTAGAAAAGTGTCAAAAAATCATTTAATGCTTTCAAACAATAACTGGATTGTTTCGATTGCATAGTTTCTTATAAAGGTGGCCACTTACCAGGTGATTTTTACCCAAAACCCACGATATTCGTGTATGGCCACATAACCCCAACGGCGACAAAACACCGAAAAACAAAGGATATGCAATTTGTTATGTCAGAATGAACATTTCTGTAAATATGTGCTTCATGGTCAGATATCTGTGATAGCTAAATAAGTAAAATTGAGAAAAAAGTGGGAATTACATAGACCTCAAAATATTAGGTTATTAGTTAATCAAATTAATTGATGGGACATTTGAAGTGTCTATAGGTAAGTACTACTCATGTTGGTCAAAGTGAGATAAGTAACTAAATTCCAAGAGAGGACATGAGAAAATGTTGATCAACTTTGAAAGCACCATGTTAATACACATCACACATGCTTGTGAAACGTTTAACTTTATTTAACCTTTTAGAGTTGATCTAGTTTTTCTCTTGCCAGCTTTTGGTTGCTGATAGACAGATACGTAACAGGGCTCCAAGTGTCCAAAACAAACATCAACTCAAACCTTTTTCCTTCCTGGTAAAACACCTTACTAATAACTGTGTACATTTCCTGGTCAAGTCTTGACTCACATTCTGTTAATAAGGTTATCTTAAATAACACCACCCGAACAAAAGTATATTGTTATAAGATGTGCCTTAATTCTATTTGCAATTTTCTTCAGACTGCCTGTTACTCCTGTTTTCAGAATCAGGAGACACATTGTATAAAGCAGTCCCATGCGCATACACACTTGAAAATTGGTTGGGTCATTGATAGATCACCGACCTGATTGTTAAGCTGGGCTAAAAATGATTTGACCTGACCAGGATTGGTGTTACTAGGGGTTGTATGAGAGTACACACCAATGTTGGTGAGGTCGGATTAAACGCAAATTTCATAGGTTTGTACCCAGCTTTGGGTAAGATATTCAGATCAATGGTTATATATAGAGATGAGTTTGGAGCAGTGTACAGACAGCCAATGCCGTACTTCAATGTCCCAGTTACAGATATACTTACATAGGTCATCAATGATTTCCCTTTAAATGAAAGATTGGTTTGTTCATATTATTTATTATGTAATGGAGAGAAACATACAGTAGAGGCAGAACAGTTACCAGCAGTAACTCATTCTATGGAGATTGTATTTAGTACAAAGCTTAGCTTAACTCATATTGGTTAAGGATAATATGCTAATGTAAACTGTGCAAATATATACACACACAATGCAAAAGTTGAGGTGAGATATTAAAATAGTACAGTAAGGGCTGTTTGTACTACCCATACTTGTGCACTGTCATTACAAGTGAGAGAAATCACAAAGTAGAGTCCATGCGGGTTTGTAAGTAACAGCAGTAACTGTGAATGATGGTGACCTGTACAGGTTTGTCGCTGTTTACCTGGTACGTACGTCTTTAGGGTCAGGTTCATACTGTTGATCTGTGCATATTAAGTTACATCTCCATCTGTTAAAGCTCAAATATGTTAAAGCTTAAATATGTTGTTCTGAGAATTAAACTCTTGTGGGTTGTGTTACATTGGTTTTATTTTATAAGTCTGCTTCCTTCTAGTGAATTTCCAGGGAATACGCACTGAAACAGATGGGTGAGGCCATAGTATCACTATAACTGATACTGCGATTGTCTCACCTATACTTGCTAGTGCCATTGCTGCAGTAGTGTGCTTGTTTCATACTACTTTATAGTGTGATTGTTACAACACACCATATACAGCTACTGTTTCAGTATTGCTGTTAGTGTTACTGTTTTGCCCTATTTAAGTAGGGTCTTATTGTGTATATAGGATGGGAGTAAGCGCAAAACAGGTGTAAACAGGTGTCTAGACCTGGGCAAAACTAAACATTGCACTGCAGGGGGAGGCAAGTATAAACTGTGATAATAGAATTAGAGTTCAAAGGATAAGTTTTGCAGCTGAAATTTAATTTATGGATTAAGCATAATGCTATGTAGTCTGTAACCAGGAGGGGGACAGTCAGGTCTATTGTCCCAGACCCGGAGTGAGTGGGGGCCCGGCACCATGTCACTGGCGTGCAGCGGCAGCAGAGGGAATACAGATGGAAAGCTTTCATGTGGAAGCTGTACAGGATCTTCCCTGTATGGCACCCTATCATGCGTATAACTTACAAATAGTGTTGCATAGTAAGTACAAATAGTGTAGATGTAAATGGGAATTTCTTGTCTGTGCGAGGGGCGGGAGTGCAATTAGAGAGTAGTTATGGAAAAATAGTGAACTTCATGAGTATCTGGCCTGCTATTGTTCCACTCATTTACCATGTGACTGGAATAATCATCATGAGAAAACATGTACTGTGTACCCAAAGACTGCTTTATGAATGAAAACATGCCTTACCATAACATAACTTACCTCTAACCTCTCATTTGTGTTCCAGGGCAACATAGAGGAGCACGTTGTGACTACAGCTGCATGTGCAATAAGACCGAAGTGACACCATCATGGCTTTAAGATATGACGATGGGTTCTACAACTCTACATACCATGACACAGAAACCCTGGAGATCGATAGAGGGTATGTCAACTCTAAAACGTCCTTCATGAGTTAACTCATGTTTAGATTTATTTTGAGAGAGTCTGAGCAGGTTGGCAGATGTGACCTTTTCCACTGCGGCTTACACTTGTGCAGATGACAGTGGTCCATTCAGCATAGACAGGTGTGTCGTGTGGTGACATTTAAGTCAGTACAGCAGTAACCACATACAAAGTCAATATAACCACTGTGTTAATTTCTGACCTGCATTTGCATATTTCATTAACACCGAGTAATGGTGGTGAAAATGGTGGTGAGTAATGCGTGGGCAATGGCTATATTTATAGACAATCGTGTTTTAGGTCAAATGTTTCTAGAAATGAATATGTCTACAAATATGTATCTGTGTGTACATGTATGTTGTTGTGCTTGTGACCTTAATACTAAATAGACTATTAGTTTTCTGCCAATTATGGATCATACATACATGAATATATGTATTGATAGACCATTGGCTATTTATTTAATGCAATGAACTATTACCCCCATATGAAAAATATCTATAATATAATTATTTTATAGACTGCAGAACAAACCCTCTTTTAGGCAGAACTCTTCATTCCACCAAAATCCATATGAAGATGACAGTGGTTATCCTGGTGAACCACCAAACTGGAGGTCAGGCCAAGGAAGACCAATGATGACAGATTACGACCTTCAGATACCCAGATATCCAGCTTCTAGAGATGAGTCATATAGCCTTGGACACTGTAAGTAAAAATGCCTAATATGTAATATCTGATGACATGGATGTATATGCTGTGGATGTATATGTCCACTGTAATGCTACACAAACACCCCCCTTCACTTTATGGAAAGGCTCCTTTTAGCTGAGATTAGGCCACTCTTAGGTAACTATAAATGGTTGCAAGTAAGTGAAATAAACATGACTTTGAGGCTGATAGATAATTTAACTATAAAAATACTGCAATCTCTATAGAGCTTAATAAAGAGATTGAAGTTTTTTATATAATTGGGTCTAAATTAATCTCTCTATAACACATATTAAGCTCAAGCCATGCCTGTATCCATATTTGTTCATTACTACCATAAAATATAATATGAAATGTGTTCTTTTCCAGTTAATCCTGGATTTCAACCTAATGTGAACCACAGGTCTTCTTTCGTTGATTCCAGCCAGGACGCCGACAGTACAATAGATGAATCCGATGGTATGTAAATTAGTTGATGAATTACGGTCAGGCACAAAGTAGTTGAAGTAAAAGTTAGGATTATATTTCCCCTAGTAATCCATAATAATTCAACATATATATATATATATATATATATATATATATATATATATAGCCCTTGTGAAGAGACGGCACTTGGATAGTGGGTACAAAAATTCTTTGTTCTTAACCACATAATATTATTCCATCCAACGTTTGAAATGTTGGATGGAGTAATATTTTGTGACACTGAACACAGAAGTGACACTGGACTTGTAGATATGCTTTGTGCTTTTTTATTTCATTTCTAATAGATTTGACATTTATCTATCACATTCCTCTTTTAACACATAGATTTTATTATTTTTTAATTGATATATTTATTTAATAATGAAGCATCCACAAAAATATGTAAAAAATTAGGTGACCTTAGTGAACGACTGAACAAATAAGGATTCAGCTTCCAATAAAGAAGAGGAAGAAGAGAAGCATTTTCATCACATTTTAGCTTTCTAATATACCGTGTTTCCCCGATAATAAGACACTGTCTTATTTTTTTTGGGTCCAAAAATACACCATAGGGCTTATTTTCAGGGTAGGTCTTATTTTAGTATTGACAGAGATTTATATAAACATTCCTACTTTTATCCCCATCATGCCCCCCCAGTCCTGCTTTTATACCCATCATGCCCCCCAGTCCTGGGGAATTCACTAGGGCTTACTTTTGGGGTAGGGCTTATTTTCGGGGTAGGGCTTATTTTGGACAGTTTAACAAAAATTAGGGTAGGGCTTATTTTTGGGGTAGGTCTTATTATCGGGTAAACACGGTATCAATATACTTTTTCATTATTAACCAATGGCTGTCTGCCACTCAGCACTAATAACTATATTATTTCCATTTTACAAAGGAATACTTCGCCAATCAAGAGGACAGGTTATGCTCCCTGCAGAGATTCCTAAATACATCACAGGTCTGGACCCTCTACTGGAGAAACAGGTGGAGCACAGCAACAGGCAAGGTAAGTCCTCTTTAAACTATTCATTTTCGTGTCATGGAAGTTCGCACTTATTATCTAAGCTGATGCATAAGCAACCTGTGATACACCAGGTAACCAGAAGCTACAAGTCCCAGCAAGCTTCAACAGTAATAGGAATAGCTGATTGTCAACAAAGCATGATGGGACATGTAGTTTCGCCTTTACCTCTCTACCTATTCGTTAAGTAGCAAGCGGCTTGCCTTTCATTGATGTTGTTATTTTTGCCCTTTTGGTTGCAAATGTTTTAAAGGCAGTTATCAATAATACCCCCAATGTCATGTCTTTACCCATAGTAAAGGTAATGGCCAAAAGTGAGTACATTATTTCCAGCTAGTACCAACCTCAAATACAGTTACTGTTATATGTAAAAAACTTTGATCATATTATTTCAGTTTAATATTTCTTATAACATTTGGTTCTACACAATGCTGTAGTGAAATGCGTATCGACCACTTCACCAGGATCTCATCACTTTATTTGCTTTAAGTTAACCCAGCTGTTTTCGTCACTTATTTCATTTAACTTTAAACTAACTTTAAACTCAATCGGCACAGAAAAACATTGCCAGGCGCACTAACTGCAACAGCAATAGTTAGTTTAACGCCATTCTTTGGCTGGACACTCAGCTATGTTAGCTCCTCTGCATAAAGCTCAAGGATACCTGACAACTATTTGGCAGCAGAACATTTACATTTCCTTCCTATAATATAAAATATATGCTGCCAAACATTTATACAATTCTCCAAATTTCTAACGAAGTTGGAATCATTTATACAATTATATCGAGCTACTCAGGGTTTCTACATGATACTGTTAGTGTATTTTATATTTTATACACTGTATTGTGTTTATGCTGTTTTTATTATTACACTTTTAAAAATATTTCTCATAAAGTTATTTGTTTTATCATATGCGCCCTTCCTCTCACACTGCGCCCCGCATAGACTTCCGCTATTCTCTTTTGTCCTTTATCACTTGTGTCTGGATGTTTGGAGCAGCACCAACCATACCATATGAAGAAACAATTATATACACATTTATATATGGCTATAAGTAGCCCAGTAGTGATTGTTGGCAGTGCAAGGTATTTCTTTGTTTATATTGCAAGGTTCAGCCCTGTTGGATTCTTCCTGTTTTTGATGTTTGCACCAGAAAAAGGAAAGAAAGAAGTTTTTTTGTAACCTTGTTTTTTCCCTACTGACACATCTCATTGTTCATTTTAACCTTTCAATGTATATGTATAGGTATTCACAAAGGAAGCTGTGTGTAAAAAGGTGTTTCTCTTTATATATGTGTGTGTATATATATATATATATATATATATATATATATATATATATATATATTACTGTATTCTCTATATGATTGGCTTTTAATATTTAATCTATGAAAAAAATACCAAAATCTGGAGCACTGGATAACCAGGAATATTTATTAAGATAGTATCAAGTTGTAGACACAGTATAACTATAAAAGCAGCATACAATATATATACACATATAAAATATATCAACCAAAATAGAAAGCACTCTGCTAATGTATATGGACTCTCTATATGGAGAGAATCAGATGGTATTTGTGGAAATGGCCACTGAATGTCACTTTGATGCAACTGATGTTATGTGACCGGTCACTCAGTGTTCACTTGAGACATAGATGGTATATCAACATATAGAAGCCACGATATACAGAGACCTCTCTTTATCACAGGTGTATAGCTTTACATAGGAAGTATCCGCAAACAGTAATGTGATATAGTAGTAATTATCAAGGACTTGCTATGCCGGCATGACTCAGGTTACCTTTTTCTGATGCTTGTATGGCAATTAGCCAGTAAGGTACCAATGAAGTGGATCTATAGCTGGGCTCTAGCGGCAAGTGACCGCGAGCTTCAAGATCTTCCGGCCAGGAGATGTTGTGTCCCGCAGACTGTTGTAAATTCCCACGGAGAGGAGGAAAAGGAGGAGCTCAAGCGGTGGCTTGCCGCGAGCTCTCGCTGTAATATGCGTCCTCCTTTTCCACGGGCTCAAGCAGCTAGCAGCCGCGAGCTCCGTGTATTAAACGTGAGACGGAATGCAGTCCCTGTACAGTGACGTGGAATTGACAGGTTTCTCCGTATACAGGGGGTGAAGTAAACGATCCCTCGGAAGACGTTGTGGCTATATGTGGCACCAAGTGAACGGGAATTACTTTCCACGATTTAGCAGTAGTGCTTTCACAGGCGATCTAACGCGTTTCTCCCGCACATGGGTTTCATCAGAGATGATGCCTGCTATGTCTGATAGGTTTATATAGACCCTCACACCTGGTGCTCATATCCAAACAATTAGATGAGCTAATTATCAGTACCCAGGATTATCAATATTTATAGTGTGCAAATGTGGGGTTACCCCTGAGTTGAGCGCCAGATAATAAATTGTTTGATTTAATCTATGAGACTGAATATTGATACTGCCACTGTTATACATATATGTAAATACACAATGTAAGTGTTGAAGCATAATGTTATCGTTTTGTTTTAGTATTGTGCTGGTTTATGTTTTTTACACAGAACGGGAAAAGTTTATTGAAAAACTATCAGAATTGTCTCATGATGACATCACTAAAGAAGTCCGGAGGGTTCCTTATTGTCTGAATGATAAACGTGACTTGAGGTAATAGCTCTAGATAATCATTTCTATAACTATTAATTACTTTCAGTTATTGTTAGCTATATTTGTTAATATTTGCAATATTATTATTTTTATCATTGAAGTGTGAACTTATGATTTTTTTCCCACCTATCCAGACTTAAGTTAAATTTAGACACCCTTTAACTTGGCTTGGTTGATTTTGTAAGCGTGAGTTCCCTCTCACGCTTACAAGTATGGGATTTGACAATTTGACCAGCTTATACCTTGAAACAAGACGGCCCTGCTCCTGGATAGGGTTGGTCATGTGCGTTTCACCCCTTTACAGCCAGCTATTGCTCTGCACATCTCCAGATAAGCTGTCAGGGGCTGGCAGTTTACAGCAGGTCTCAATGCTGTCTGTGCTGTCTAAGGTGGCCAGACCCTGACAGCTTGCTTGGACTTGCTTGGACTCGTGTGAGTATGGAGTGGATGACTTCCATGGGTCCCACTTTCTTCTGGGCACGATGGACAACCACACCCATGTACCCATGATTGTTACACCACTGAGCATTTCCCCTTCATGCATACAGATGAAGTATTTGCTTATAGAAATGGTTCAATACTTTAATTGGGAATATGTAAGGTAGACTCTGGGGGTTATATTTACTAAGCGTCGAGATTGCAGTGAGATTGGAAAGTGGGGATGTTGCCCATAGCAATCAATCAGATTCAAGCTCTCAGTTTCATTTTACTCACTGGAGAATGTGAACTCAAATCTGATTGGTTGCTATGGACAACATCACCACTTTTCAATCTTACTGCAATCTCGCCGCTTAGTAAATATACCCATGGCTTTCCACAGTCCCTCTGTCAGATCCCTGCTGGCAATGTATTTTAAATTCCACCATTGGTATTGATCTGGTCCATTATAATTATTATTATTATTATTATTATTGCTAATACTACTAATTTTACTAATAATTAAGTCTACATTTATTTTGCTTGTAGTTATACAGATCATGATATAATGTTGGCAGGTATTTTTGTAATGATATAATTAACCTTTTCAATTATCTTCCACAGGGATAAAGTCATGCTCATGAAACAAAAATCGTCTTCCAAAGGCGTCTCACATATGAACTGCTGCGCCGGATGTCTTCGTAGCTTTAACTTGGTAGGTGGAATATATTTTCTCTCTGAAATGAAACATGTTGTACACATTAAATAAGAGACTAACAACAAATTAATTCAAAAGAAGTGTATGGTTTAACAAGGAAACAAGACTAATACAATATGTGACCTTTATGTAAAATTATAAGGGCAAGTGAAAGGGGAACTAGTAAACCACACATACTTATTCAGTATATTTATTTAATGAATGGCATCACACTGTTTAAACTCTTGTGTATCTTCCTGACAATTTCCCTCAGCCCTGGCGAAGGTTCAAGCAGGGTGCGGCAGATATTCTGGAGGCAATGCAGCTTTGGCAGGCCACCTTGAAAGTCATTGGAGGAAAGTTCGGAACAAGCATTCTATCTTACTTCATTTTCCTGAAGTGGTTGTTGATGTTCAACATCTTCTCATTTGTGGTGAACTTCAGTTTTATAACCATACCGCAGTTTGTCGACATGGGTCCAAACAACATTTCCTTTACCGGTCTAGAGCTACTGACAGGAGCAGTAAGTATGGCGTTGTATGGTCACTTCTCAGTAGGTGCATATGCAGGTATTGATTTGCCTCTCTTGTACTTGAACTGATCCTGAGTTGCACCTTTTCTTAGACGAAAAACAGGTGCAGGTGTAGACCTGATCGAAACCGTATTGCAATTTGTTGGGTGCAAACACGTAAATTAGAGATGAGCTAGGAAACTTCACCTTTTAACTCTAATTCTGTTTTCACACGTTAAATTTGCCTTTCCCTGCAGTTGAAGGTTTGTCTTGTCCAGGTCTACACTTGCGCATGTTTTTGCTCCAAACTTTGGATCAGCCCCTAAAGCATCAAGATATAGTTTTACGAAGCACATAAATGACTAGGATTCCCAATTTTAAATTATATAAGAAATATAAAGACATATAAAATGGCAAGCATATTTTTCCAAGTGTTATAATAGAGACGTCAGGACAGATCTAGAACAAACCATAAACAGAGCAAGTCTCCACTCTGGCACTCATCCCTCCTCTAGGCAGAAACATTGTCTGTGCATACATGAAGTAGGGATGCACAGTGTACAGTAAGGGCTGGATTTAGCCCTCATCTACTCATCCAGATTCCCATACCACCTTGATTTTAAGAACACACGCTGCGGCAGTCTTAAGGTAGTGTTGTGCAGATTCCCTTCCATATGGAGAGAGTGGTCATCCCCCATAGAGACGGGAATTGGCCTCTGCAAACTTAATTAAGCAATTACAAATGCTGGATCTGGTCCCAGACTTAATAGCAGATTCCATATATCTACCTCCACGAAATATGTAAATCCCCTATTGTTATTAGCTCACGATACGGCCCTATATAATATGTTTTGAACCTTTTATCTGTCTCAGGATACTCTCAGTTATGAGTTGTAAACCTTAAGGTACAAAGTTTTCTTTTATTTTACAACATTACCATGACAGCATTGCATGTTTGCATACAGAGTTCCCTTTTGAAGTTGTATGATACGTAATAACAGATATGAATGTGTGTTATGAGCTTCTATAAGTAGAACATATACGATGGTGCGAGCAATGGAAAGTTTGAAGAAAGATGTTTACATTTTTATAGCAATTCTCTGTAAATAGATAACATCTGTATATGTGTAGTATTGGCTTAACGAAGACGTGAACAGGACATTTCAACAGGGGACTCACACAATGAGTGTTTCTATAGCAAACATTCATTTTTCACCAGCATTTATGTTAACTCATCTTACTCCATTTTTCATCAACATTATGTTATATATATATTATCCCATCCTCAGTGTTTCATCCTCTTTGATCAGTAATTGACAGTAGTTGGGGATGACTGTGCTTTATGATAACTTTGATTCCATCCTCCCTCATAATCCTACATGACTGTCATTAAACAATTTGTGAGTTTGTCATCCAGCCAAATATGTGGTTATGTCAGGGATATAAGAGGGTGCTCAATTCAGCTACTGGACCCAGTGAGTTTACCTGTCATTGCTGTTGGCATCTCATTTGGAGATCCCTTTTGCTTCTATCCTGACAACAGCTGTACCACAACCTTCTGTAAGGTGGTCCTGAGGATAGGTTTGAGAACCATGAGCTACGGTAATGGTTAATTCCGTTGTCCCTGGTTACAGCTCCAGACAGGGCTGCCCATTGTCACCCCTTTTATTTGCCCTGAACCACTGGTGGCCACCGTCCAAGGGAGCCAGGATATTCATGAGTGAATGTTGTGGTGGGGGATATGAAATGCCTGCCGCAAGAGACTTCTTGACCAAGCTCCGTTCCCATGAACTGGATATGTCTAAAATTGTTATGGAACTCTAAACCCCCACGAATTAGTCTTTCCTATAGCTGGGCATACAGTGTCGGACTGGGGTACCTTGGGCCCACCAGAGGAAATCATTCTTGGGGCCCGCCCTCGGTTATATATAAATAATGCTAGGCAATTGTTGTGTATTAAAATGGATGTATATTGTTGCAAAATATAAAACATAATGTTTGTTCATAAAATAGCCAGTTTAACTTAATAAATAACAAACTAAGGGACTGTCTCCGGTCAATTCAGAGGT
>JABWIB010003512.1:26849-42876 GCA_016617825.1 Platyplectrum ornatum
CGGCTCGGTACTCGAATTGGGTAACTTCTAGTGGGCTCGGTTTTTCATTAAACCGAGCCCACACAGCTGTACTCTTGGGGCCCTCCGGCAAGTCCGACGCTGTGGGCATACACTATTACACTCTTACTCTTACACTATTACACTATACACTCTTACTCTTCCTGCACTCACAGAACTCCAAGGAAGCTGTCAGAGGCTGGCAGCTTAAAATATGCTGCTAGTAATGTATTAAGCTGGGCATACACTATAAGATAAATTGTTCCAATCATAAGATTTTTCAAAGTGAGCAAAACCATGATGAATTGCAGGGGTGGTAAAATGAATGTCAGTGTTTGCATGCAGGGAGAATAATTGATTTTTGCATGTTACACACAGATACTGACCAGCGTTACTGTTACACTGTTATTACACTGTTATTAGACATCATCTCTCACCTGTAATACTGATTGCAACTAATGAAATTTACCTCCCCTGCAATTCAACATGGTTTTACCTTCTTGAAAAATCTTTCGATTGGAACTATTTATCTTATAGTGTATGGCCAGCTTTACTGGAGACCTACCATGACGGGAGGTGGATACGGTTTTCCGGACCTGCAACTATATTAATTTGCTGCTCACCTTAGCCAGGTGGTGTTGTCCCTTGCCCCCTCTTTCTCCCTTTCCTAGGCTGATGTTGAGACAACCCTGACTTTCCTGCAGGTCTCTCAAGCATTTACTCATCTGTTTTTCTCTCTCAACTCTGCTACACGAAACACCTCATTGCCCGTCTCACAGTTTTGTCACTGGATGTCTTACACCCTAACCTTTCTGGAATACTTACGGCTCTGTCATTTCTTGACCCCTCGTGTTGCTGAAGCTATGGGTCTTGCCCTATGCTCCTTTGAATCCCTATATCTCTCTTGCCCTCTATGTAGAGGTATGATCTTCTCGCTCTATGGCTTTCTGTCCACTGCTTCCACAGGCTTTAGACATGAGAAGGAGTGGGAATGTGATTTATGTTCTGGACAACATATCCCCAAAATTGGCTTCTCAGGATCTGTGTGCAGCCAGCTGTGTTGTGGCTAAACACTGGAAGTGATTGGGCTGCCCTCTCTCTCCACCCTTGTTAATTTTGTCTGGTATGTAGCCCATATGGAGCTTATCACGATAGGGAGGACAGGTTCACTCATATTAGGGCATCATGGTTCAGGCTCCCCCTCATCAGGCCCTACCGCTGTAGCCCCACATCCCCCTACTCCCCTTCTCCCTGGACAGATGGCAACACTCCCTACCCCTCCACTACTTTCCCCTACCCTTTTATCTTGCTTTTCTCATGAGGAGATCTCCCCCAATGTTCTCCACAATGTTGCTTTTTTTTTTTTTTGTCTCATTGTCTTGTATTTGGATCCTCTTTATATTTGCATAGTGTGTCTTTCCCGATAGACTTTACTATGGGCTGTTCTATTCTTCTCCTTGATTATGCTTCTAATAAACATCAAGTTTAAAAAACCTTTCTTATGGTCCACTCAGTGAACAGCCTTATATAATGTCACTGCTACCATTGATCCTTTTTACCATGTTTACCCTCCAGTATTCTTATCTAATCATTAATTTTCTTTAACCCTCACCCAATCATCATAACTCCATTTCACCAGACTTGGAACCTCTGATGATATTTACCTAAAGCAAAATATTTCCATATAAAGCATTTTTTTTAATCACTTTCTTTATTTCAGGGCTATTTCGAAAATACAGTATTATACTATGGATTTTACACAAATGGCACCATCCAGAAAGAAGTCAGCCTGGCTCCATACAACATGCAGTTAGCATACATATTTACTATTGGATTGTATCTGGCCACATGTTTCCTCATTCTGCTCTTCAGGTAATATGACTACAAATGCGGTGTTATAATTAAATAAATTTTAATAATAGTTTACTACTATATTTATTATATTATTTAAGTTTACTATTAAACTTATGAGGGTAAAGTTACGAGTGGGCAAAACCATGTTGAATTGCAGGGGAGGTAAATTGAATTAATTGCAAACAGTATTAGAGTTGAGAGATGATGTTTCCCAGTCTAATAACAGTGTAACAGTAACACAGGTCAGTATCAGTGTGCAACATGCAAAAATAAAGTATTCTCCCTGCATGCACACACTGACATTAATTTTACCCCCCCACCCCCCCTGCAATTCAACCTGGTTCCCACATGGTCAGGATCCAGTCCTATGAGAAGATTGATAGTAGGAATAGATACATAACCCCCATTAACTCCAGTTGCATACATTTAAAACATTTGAAACAGTATAAAATAAATTCATATGGATGTTTTAGAGTCTATTGTTTCATTGATAACAAACAGTTACTGTCTCCCTAATATCGATAATAAACATCTAAGAGGTATACAGGGCCAGATTAACAATGGGGAGGATGGGACTACAGCCCCAGGCCTGCATCTGAAAAAAGGCCTCACATACACATATATAGCATCTGCAGGCAGTTACTGGCATTCACCCTAATGCACTGCAGCACCCCAGCGCTGTACGCTATGTGTGATAAAGAAAGGAACAGTTAGATAAAGGGGTAAGGTGTGATTAATAGGCCCACATGTAATTGACTGCCCATACAACACTGGTCATGCTCACTCCAATAGGCCCTTAAAAATTTCCAGCACCAGGCCTATGTAGTCTTAAATCTAGCCCTGGAGGTATATTTACTAAGCGGTGAGATTGCAGTGAGATTGAAAAGTGGGTATGTTGCCCATGGCAACCAATCGGATTTGATTTCACATTCTCCGGTGAGTAAAACAAAACTGAGAGCTTGAATCTGACTGGTTGCTATGGGCAACTTCCCCACTTTCCAATCTCACAGCAATCACACCGCTTAGTAAATATACCCCTAAGAGTTCTTTTTTTATAACTCTATTTATTTAAGCGTGATTATTTATCAGTGTATGCATAGCTCTATCTACGTATGTCAGCACCTGTCAGTATCTGATAAGCCACCATATATACCCTTAAATGACTCAAGGCACATACTATACTAACAAGCATGCAAATCAGAATATGTAGCTACCATTTACTGTACTGTTTAACCTTGTGGTAGAAAACACCAGTATTTATCTTAGTAATCAAGGAATTACCTTCTAATAAAACACAATATATAGATAACAACAAATATGATTTTGTTTAAAGGTAACAGCCAATAGTGCCATAATGGCAAATGAAATGGCTTTTGCACACATACAGTATACAGTATTAATATATCACTGAGCAGCATTTTATGCATGTAAATGTCACATTGACTGGATGCAGAAATACAATAACTGACTATCCTACATGGTTGGTTGCTAATCATACACAGGCTAGCAGTCTGATGGTAAAGCAACTCCCAAGAGCAGCCCAATCAGATCTTTGGTCCACTGGCTTCCAATGTATTAATTGCGGTCTTTCCTGTTACCGTGTTTCCCCGATAATAAGACCTACCCCGAAACTAAGCCCTACCTTAATTTTTGTAAAACAGTCCAAAATAAGACCTAACCTGAAAATAAGCCCTATGGTGTTTTTTTGGACCAAAAAATAAAATAAGACAGTGTCTTATTATCGGGGAAACACGGTAGGTGCTTCACCAGGGATTTGCCAACCATATCATTAGCGATATTATATCTCTGAAAGCTATGACAGCTATAATACAAAAGTGCTATGCAAACTAAGCATTTCCACCTCCACCGCCTGTGGAGGTGTTTTTTGTTACTGTGACGTTCATTGTCCAGTTGTCTTTTCCTAATCTGCGCACACACCTATGCAATTATTGTTTCAATCACATGATTCCATGAAACCATTTAGATATGGACAATACTTTGTGCACTCCCATGATCTTGATTTTCAGGGATAAAGAAGTCCTACAAATCTCCATCACCGATTTAAAGATGTCAGAGGAATGTCATAGGGTGCATGCCGATATGATGACCGGGAAACTTCCTGACCATAGTTCTCTGCCAAGCGCTGCCGCAGACCTGGATATTTATTGGGACACACATCTTGCAGTATACGCGCTCCTTCTTTCCCCTTTTGTTGTTCGGCCTTTGCAGCTTTAATACCTTTGCTGCAGGTGTATACGCAGACGCTTACATTTGCATAGGAAAAGAAGAAGTACATTTGTATAGGAAAAGGCAACGAGGGCATAGCAAAATAACAGTTATATGTCTGCAGTGCACTATGCCCTAGCAATCAGAATACATAATATAAGTTTCTTGACACTGTTGCTGGGACTATTTAAATGATGTGACGGTTAATTCCTTCAACAGTGTACAGTGCATATATATGTACCGTATATACTCGAGTATAAGTCCACCCGAATATAATCCGAGGCGCCTAATTTCACCTAAAAAAAACTGGGATAACTGACATCATACAGCACAATGACTCGAGTATAAGCGAGGGGGACATTCTCAGCACAAAAAAATGTGAAAAACTAGGCTTATACTCGAATATATATATATATATATATATATATATATATATATATATATATATACGACCCAAGTACATTGAAACCCTACACTGCATGACTGGTTGTATTGGTTCACACTGAAATATGAGGAAGTGCTATTTAATGAAGGACGTTTCACAACACAATAATAAAGTCTGACATAATAAAGGCAATATTAGATAAGCGAAGATCATATCATGTCTTCAGAAAAGATCAATGTTTAATATTACAAAATGATCATGCGTGGCTTATATGCTAGACACGATTATACTTCAAAGAAGCGAAATTAATATGTTACCTATCTGAAGGTGGCTCGCATCTGCCTTCTGAATGTGTTTCCTTACACGTTGCCGTTATGTTTTACATATAATAGGAAATTATTATTATTTCTATTAGTTATAATCTGTTATTCTGTTTTTCAGCATAGCCAAGTCATTTCGCGATAATTTTATAAACCCGTCTTCATTTTCTGGCAATGCTGCGAAGCTGCTGTGCAGTTGGGATTTCAGCATACATAACGAGAAGGCCGTGAGGTTAAAAAAATCCCATCTGAGTACACAAATAAAGGTAACGTGTCAGACAAAACAAAACGTCCTAGAACCTTATGTGTGTATGGGTCAAGTGTAGAAATGGTATGTAATTGAAGCCGACAGTACTCTCTGTGTGTCCTTTGTTGCATTACCAAGAAAAACTGGTTTCTACCAAACAAAGGGCTGGTGGCATGAGGGTAACTCAATCCGCACTAAATCTTCCTTCTGGTACGCAGGGTTAAAGGATGAATGCCTTCACCAGTTGTTGTTTTTTGTGTTGTATGTATATATAAATAAATATATATATATATATATATATATATATATTTAATTTTATATATATATATATATATATATTTATTTATTTAATAAAATAATCCATTTGCAGTACAATATAGGGCATGGAACAGTTGGAAAAGTATATTTGTTAGACAGGTTGGGGATCTGGTAGTGTCTCCCTCTGGTGGCAAGAATTAAGCATTACATGCAATTAAGCCCTTCATATATATTTTATTACATTTTTCCATTCACGCACATCTCTTTATATACGTGCAGGTTTATATACGTTTCTACTACAGATAAATGCTATATGTAAGCTGTTAGGTAGATTAGATTATGCTGGCCACACACTATAAGATAAATTGTTCCAATCGAAAGGTTTTTTCAAGANTGGGTAAAACCATGTTGAATTGCAGGGGAGGCAAACTGAATTAATTGCAATCAGTATTAAAGATGAGAGATGATGTCTCTATANCTGGCCATACACTATGCNATNAATCAGTCAAATTTGGTGAAATTTCGATTTCAAATGATAAATCAGGTGTGTGTTCAGGTGTGTGGGAATTATTTTTCTTGGAAAGCAGCCAAAATCTGTTGAAATCTCAATTTAAGTGAGGTGAAGATTTTATGGTGTGCATAAACTAGATTGGATGAAAAACGCTTAAATTGTACAGTGTGTGGGGAATGAACTTTTTATAGTTCTTTTCAACAAGAAAATGGCATGCACAATTTAATTGCAAGTCTGAACAATTTAAGTTGTGTGTATGGAGACTTTTTAAGTGCCCTTTTTTTTTTTAAACAAACTTTTTTTTTGTTGGCTTTCATGTAAATTTTCGTGCTTAATGATTTATCGCATAGTGTATGACCAGCTNTAGTGTNTGCATGCAGGGAGAATGCTTTATTTTTGCATGTTGCACACAGATACTGACCAGTGTTACTGTTATACTGTTATTATATCATCTCTCACCTGTAATACTGATTCCTACTAATGACATTTACCTCCCCTGCAATTCAACATGGTCTTACCCACTCTTGAAAAAACCTTTCGATTGGAACAATTTATCTTATAGTGTATGGCCAGCTTTAGTGTTTCTATTTTATGCTTTATATATTAAGACTTTTTGCACTAAGGTGCAGTCACATAGATATTGGATATTATCACACATATGAAACCATTTTTGCGTCCCTTTTTGTCAGTGACCAGTATGACACTGGCTGAGGCAAGATAAGTATATCAGGCAGGAATGATGACAGGACATCATATCCGTTCAATATTAAATAGTGTAGGCGTCACATACAGGAATATGTTTGTAGATTTCTTCCTTCCTGTATGTAGTGATAACAGTATTTTGTCATTTTTATTTCCATCTACTTTTTGTAGCAGAGATATTTCCTGCACAACAATTAAAATAAAGAAAGAAATCATAATTGTATCATATTGCTTTCTCATAGTAAAACCTAATCATTAGGAATCATTAATTGCCCTCAGGAACTAAATGGTTACGGCACCATCCTAACTTCTGCACCTGTAACTCTAGTACACTGCCCTCGCATGCCCACCATGCATCACGCTTCATCATCATAGAGGATTCCATCACAAAACCCAGGATCAAGCATAGTGTAACACATTCACAGAATAGAGGCTAACGCGCTTCGCATACATACATAGGCTGCCATACGGAGGTCTAGATATATTTTATATATCTAGGTGTCTACTTATGAAGGCCATAGAACTGTTTAGATTCGATCTTTCAGAAAATTCTAAGATCACCTTGGTCCTGCCCTGACCCGGCCCAAACTCCGCCCACGTCACACCAAGACCACACCCTGTTCTGACAGGCCACGCCTTCTTTTCGCAGTGGTCGGTGATTTTAGTGGAAAAATGTCCCTTAGCGGGACAAACTGCTGTGCGGGCAGGACAGAGGGACAGTCTTGCAAAAGCGGGACTGTCCCACTGAATGCGGGACACTTGGGGAGTATGCCTATTACCATCTGATGCTGCAACTGATGTGTAAATAGACAATCCCTAAATCCATGGAAATAATAGGTTTAGCCTTCACAAGAATCCATACATACACACAACTGGCCTATTTACAGATTATTCTTATCATCTCCCATCTTCTAAACCGGTCATAGTTACATGTCGCTCCTAATACTTAACATAAAGATGTCAGTCTCCTTAAGGCAACCCAGCATCCTGGCCCAGAGCTTCCATAGAGCTCATATAGAGTCTGACATATGAACATTAAGCTCCCTAAGCTTCCATAATGCAGCAAAACGTTGGCTTCCCATTTATAGTTTATAGTATATTTATGTTGTTTATATGAGTAGTTTACAATATTAATTGTTTGAAATGTATTATATGACATGTATGACATGATTGTCAGCGTATATCCTCTGCACTGTGTAATATATTGATCATTGTTGTTTCTTCATCCCAGGAAACTCTTTCTGATAAATTAATGAGGAAATTAGAGTTGACTTTTGGTCAGAAATTAGCTCGCTTTGGTGTTCATGTGGCCGCTTGGATCGTCTCTACGGGACTTACAGTCGGCTGTTGTGCGGGGGTATATTTCCTGTGTCTTAACGTGGAGGATTCAGCAGAGGTAATATTCTTGTGGGCCTGGCCTTAGGTACTATCCAAACCTTCCAACCACCAAAAGTGGTGCAGAGGACTTAACGTAGGGTCCCCTGTGTGGATTCCCTTGCGTATGGGGGCAGTGGTCTCTACTCATACATAGGTGACTCTGCATAGTGAACCAAACGCTGAAACTTATTAAGTCTGGATCTGGTCTATTAAGTCAATCACCAGGGGCGTCACATGGATTATACGGCTGCTTTATCTATATTCTACATTCTTCCCTTACTCTTATAATTCGTTTTTTAACCTTTTAATCACATTTCATTAGACATTGATTTAGGTCGGACAATTTAGGAGAGATTGTTGGGATATCTCATATACAATAAGATTGAATTTATATGAATGAATATTGGGTCTGACTCTCTAGATACGGTTATCAGTTACTCAGTTTCCATACTCTAAAGAGGAAATATAATAATGCATAAAATCCTGTGTATGTTCTGTATTTTAATAGAACACGAGTGTAAACTATCTGACAAGACAGGCAGCGACATTACTGGTCCCTGTGGTGGTCGCCCTCATTAACCTCATCATGCCGCTGGTCTATGCCTTGTTTGGCCTAGTTGAAAAATTTAAGTATCCCCGACATGAGATCTTCGTAGTGATTATAAGGTGAGTCTACCCTTAGGTTAATGAACTTGAGTAAAACTATATGGTGCACTTTATATATTGATCATGATGACGTGCTTTCTGAGCATGTTCAGTTATTATAAAGAATAAGTAAATCGGGTGACTGCAGACTTGGCCATATATTAAGGCTGACGTTGAACTAGATTCACCAGTTAATGTTACTACATTAGTTGTTTTCCATGCAGCTTGGTCAACCAGTGGTTTTCCTGCTGCAAAGCATGCTGGGACTAGTTTGACAGCCTCAGGTTGGCCAAGCCTGACATAGTAAAGTATTAATCTTGTACTCTGTACGACTGTAACCTGTGCATACTCTATACCAGAGGTAGGCATGCTGGGACTTATAGTTTGACAACACCAGGAGAGCTGCAGGTTGCCTACCCCTGCACTAGAGGATTGCTATACCACCCCCTCTAATGTAGAACTACAAGTCCCAGCAGGCTTTAACTGCATAGACATAGTTGATACCTGGCAAAGCATGCTGGGACTTGCCTGGAGAGTCGCAGGTTTCCTACCCCTACTCTACACTCGCAGATGAATTTCTGCCCGCACTGCTGGAAATGAACTCATGTCATGTGACTCCCATATACTGCGCAGACGCTATACACATCCATAACACTGCCGTAAGTGCTCCACGCAGATCTATCTCATTACACACACAGACCCATGTGACGCTAGTATCTGATATCTGTTATATCTCTATTATGAACGTTTGCAGTGCAGCTATCCGCGCTACATGTGGTTTAATACTGAATTGCAGCATAGCAATGCTGGACCTGCGCTAGTTTTAAAAATGTATTTTCTCTTTTCAGAAATATTATCCTGAAAATATCAATTATTGGTATTTTATGCTACTATTGGTTAGAGAAAATAGCACAGAGTGATTTGCAGGTAAGCCTCTAATGTATCATCATATAAAGACGTATGCACTGTATGCTAATGGAAGTACTGGGGATTATGGACCGGATGCTCCCTCTCCATAACATACTGACAACCGGAGCTGTACATGAGTTTTATAGTCCTACTATAATGGCTTTTGATCCTGAAAATGTTTTTAATGTATTTTTAAGCATCTCAGTTGTTCTCATTGTTTTAAGCAAATCTTGTGTGACCAGCCATAATTGTGAGGAGGTCAGAACGTTCCTGCTCAGGAAATAATGAGCCATGTCAGAATAATGTGCCGCACTCATGTACACGCCGTATATCCTCATCCCTGATCGGTATCTCTGGCCATTCAGCCATGTTCCTATCATAGCACCACTTCTTCCACTATGGAAAACTGGGGATGTTGCTCATATCAACCAATCAGATTCTAGCTCTGTTTCATTTTACATACTGGAGAATGTGGGCTTGATTTTTATTGGTTGCCATGGGCAACATCCCCACTTTTCCAATCCTACTTGCTTAAGTAAAGTTAAAGAGCTTAGACTATCAGAGAAAGCCCTTGCCTGTATACATTGCGGGATATTGTAAAATGAAAAGTTAATAGTATTTTTGCATTTCGCACAGTGCTGGGAATCGCGCATAGGACAATATATTTATCGCCTGGTAGTGATTGATTTCCTATTTGTGCTGATGGGATCCTTCTTTGGAGAATTTATAAGGAGGTATGTTATGTGATCATATGACTTCTGGGTTAAACATGAATAAGATGCATATTATAATAAATGTATATTTTCTATGGATGCATTTTGTTTTGTAGGATAATCGGGATATATTTCTGTAAAAAGTTAGGAAAGCCAGAATTTGACATAGCACGGAATGTCTTGGATTTGATCTATGCACAGACACTGGCATGGTAATTATAGAACTACTGTACTGTCCGTCTCGCAATGCACATCATCATTGATAATGGAGGCTGTGTGTATCTTATGACGTGTCTGCATTATGCTGGTATCTCCACTTATCCTTATGTTTGTATGTCCATGGTGTATATGATTATGGCACTGTCTGTGTCACTGTTTATAGTTAAATGATGTCTGTGTTGATGAATTTAAGGTGCACCCCCATTTTCAACTCTTTTAAAACCCCACTGTAAAATAAACCTTTAAATTTGCAGATAAATAGATAAATAGGAAATGTAAAGTCTCAGAGATTCCGTGTCCATTATGTAAGGAGCAAATTACATGATTCAGTAAAATGTGCCTGATGCCCTCTGGTGGACATTGCCAGGAAATGCATGTGTACTACTGCTGCTCCATGCATTATCGTCTTAATGTCTGATGTTTTATTTTCTTCTTCACAGGATTGGAATTTTCTTCTCACCATTGCTTCCATTAATACAAATGATCAAAATTTTCATTATATTTTATGTAAAAAAGGTAAAATTTATTTAAAATTTTTAGATATTCATAAGTAACATTAGATCGCTATAAAGTTGACAAAGGTACCAGAATATTATTCTCTCAACTGTCCACCGCTACTACTTGAATCACCTCTCCTGCTTATCATGTGTGTAATGGTTATTATTGGGTGATAAGGTTGTTTGAGGTAATTGTACTTTCTACCACATTTTGTATCTGACATAACATAACAACTACATATATTACATTACAAACATTTTCTCTGTATTTAGGTGAGCCTCATGAGAAATTGTATCCCACCTCAGAGGGCGTGGAGAGCATCCCAGATGACCACTGTATTTCTTTTTCTCCTTTTCTTCCCATCTTTTGCTGGTGTCCTTTGTGTCATTGGAGTCACTTTATGGAGGTAAGAAATATTAGCGTCAAAGCATTATTTTTCCCATGTTAAAAATTATTTTAAAGACTTATATACCATCTATCCCTGAATGGCATGAGTGCATTCTATGTGTTACGGAGGCACCTTGAAGATTTGGCCACCTACTTTGGACCCAGACACCCAGTTATACTGTCACTTAAGTCTTCAACCACTTCTACACATTCTGGGTGATACATGTTATACATGTTACAATCAGCTATTTGGCACATTGGCTGATACCTCTATACCAGCTTGCCCATTTAAGTACTACCAATGGTTGAGAACCCCTGATTGATTGTATTAGCTTTTTAAAAGGCACTTAGAAATGTCATAATCCTATAGAAGTGGGTGTATTTACTAAGCGGCGAGATTGCAATGAGATTGAAAAGTGGGGATGTTGTCCATAGCAACCAGATTCATGCTTTCAGTTTCATTTTACATACTGGAGAATGTGAACTCAAATCTGATTGGTTGCTATGGGCAACATCCCCACTTTTCAATCTCCCTGCAATCGCTGCTTAGTAAGTATCCTGGTCTGATCCCTGTCTATCTTACCGATCTTGGTACATTTTGTGTCTTGAGGGAACAGTCAGGTGATGAATAGGTCTCATGTAATAAATTAAATCTGTATTACTGTCTCATGGTTATTATTTCAAACATTTCAATTTAATGCGATTGTTTTAAATAAACTGGACCATTCTTATGTCTGTGCATGTGTGTATTACATTTGCGTTGCCTAAAAAGTAATAGAAAAGGGTAATTACCATGTTCAATACTACTACAATCCAGATGGCTCTTTGTGTTACATATGTACATAGAACATAAAAGTAGTAGAATACGTATTGTTTAAATGTTATAATAACCTCTTATTCATTCTCTCTCTTAGGCGGAAGCCCTCTATGGATTGTGGTCCATTTCGGACTCTACCTACGCCATATGATTCTATAAATGAATGGATATCTTATATAAATGTCTTTGACAACGCCAAATGGATAGTGTGGATTTACAATAACCTGGTGGAGAGCGTTCTCTTCTTTTACATTCTGACACTGATTATTTTGTAAGTATATTGTGTACATGTTGTGTATATTTTTCATTTATTTGTATGTATGTGTGTGTGTGTAATTGATAATTGGTTATTAACGAGTTTCCAGGAAAGTTATGAAGCTTTTTCTCTGTTGTTACAGGGTTCTCTCATATCTTTACTGGCAAATCTTACAAGGCCATAAGATAGTGGCTAAGCGACTGATGGAACAAATAGCCAATGTGAGTATATCTATGGATAGTTTAATCACAATGTAATTTAATAATTTTACATTTATACATTTAAACTTAATTAACTTTAGTTATTTAGAAAATTAATATGTGTCTAAAATAATATCAGACATAAAGGGGTTGATGTAGAGATACACTTTAGCTCTCATTGCACTGGATTCAGACTTACGTATTATTGAACTTATGAGCTTAATGTTACGAGTGGGTAAAACCATGTAGAATTGCAGGGGAGGTAAAATGAATGTCAGTGTTTGCATGCAGGGAGAATACTTTATTGTTGCATGTTGCACACAGATACTGACCAGTGTTACTGTTACACTGTTATTAGACATCATCTCTCACCTGTAATACTGTTTGCATCTGATTAAATTTACCTCCCCTGCAATTCAACATGGTTTTGCCCACATTACGTTCCTCAGTTCAATAGTTCGCAAGTCTGGATCCAGTCCACTATAAATAATTAGTGACACCAGAAATAATTCCAACCCTTAAGCACACAGAGCCTCTGCAAAACGTATAGATGCTTCCTGTCGACCTTATAAGTTTATTTTTATAATCAATCCGCAATCCACTATTAATAATCTTTGTAGGCAGGAAAAGATAAATCCTATTTGATCCAAGAACTTCGGAAATCAAAGAGATCAACTGGAAGAAATTACGGTGGTCCATCCCAAACAGCGCAAAGACAGGTTCGTTCCCGACTTACTTATACTCAAGTAAACCATGAACATCCATCCAACCCATAACACAGACTCCTATATAAATGACTGTAAGCAAAAGATTAATTATAACATGAACTATGCCCAGACACAGTGGTGACTACATATATGTATGGCTGTATTTTTATATACCAAGTGAATCCGGTTTTTAAATGTTCCCCATTTAGATTATACTAGACATATATAATTTGATTTAACACAAATAAAATGGTGATGACATTGTACATTTGGTTACGTTATGTTTGGTTCTTAGTTGCTCCCTGCATACTCTGCTTACATTGAATGAATCAATGATAATGTATCGTCTGTGTCCTATCACTCCCCTTGTAAAAATAATAGTTTTACATGAATAAACTACTTTGTAACTCTCCTCAGGTGGATCCGTCACATGAAACACAAGATGTTGAGTTTGCTGATGGTGAGTTGTATAAATTGCTCGGTCTTCAGGTAACTGAATATAGACCCCTGTCCACTCTCCACTCTCTCGCTTACACTGCCTTAACTCCTTCTCGTATTCATCTGTCTATCCGACCGCTGACCGCGCAAACCGGGCCAAACCCTGCACCATTTGCTTCATTTAAATGTCCCCCCTGCCCACCTAGTGTAATGTAGATTGGTGGATGGATCCCAGGTCATCTATTGCATCATTTCTCTCTGGTTTTCTGCATCTTGGACATAACATTTTGCCATCTTTGTGTTTCTTTTCTTTTCAATTCATTTCTTGATTGCTGTTAATATTACGTGAACTGTTCTGAGTAAGTCTCGTCCTTTGCAGAATTCAGGCCACCAAGCGTTGGCGCATCTGATGCCATGGCACTAGCAATGATGGCGCGGCAGCAAGCAGATCAGGAGGAAAACCATCCTGGGAGGTCTGACACGTTGGCAATGATAACGAGAGCTCGACAACAGGCGGAATTAGAGGACCAGCAATTACACTACAGGGCAGAACCCATAGATGCTATGGAGATGGTGATAAGGGCTCGGCGACAGGCCGAAGATGAGGAACAGCAGCAGCGGGAAGACACGGAGGGGCAAGAGAGTACGGCAGATACGTCAGATGCAAATAGTGGAGCGTGGCAAATGGATCACTTTAACAGGCAACAACTAAGGAGTCAGGCAACTACTAATGCGTTGGCAATGGCTATGAGAGCGAGACAACAAGCGGAGATGGAGTGACAGATCTGACCATAATCTGAGCCGTCTCGGGTTGAACTTTACCGTCTCATCTTGCACCAAATTAGAATTTTAAAAACTTCTCTTTTTATTTAATGCTTATTATTACCTTTCAACATGTCTGATAAGAAGTAACTGAATGATTCTGTCGCACGTAAGGCTTCATTAGAGCAGTTGCATTGTTCAGACCAAAATGGAAAACAATTTGATCAGATTCGGAGCAGATCAGAAGTGATTTTTATATGATGAATATATTATTTATTAAAATTATATTTCATAACATTTACTGATTCTGTCTTTTTTATACTTTTTTGTAACATCAATAATATTTATTGAGAACCATAGAGTGAACCATAGAGAGCATTAGGAGGCACTCAGAAGGGGAGGCATGGAAGGCAGAGGAAGGCCCTAAGAGTCAGGGGCAGCAACCAAGGAAGCAAATGACACCAGAGCTGGCTGGGAAGTAGTGCTCCTACCTACATATTCCGATGGCGGCTTTGGCAGCGATCAGGATGTGGCCCACAACATAACGTTTGTCTTTGGGAACAGAGGGAGGAAAGAGGTGAAGAAGAGCTGGTTCAGGGTCGGGTCAAAGGGAATTTCACACTTCAAAACCAGTGAGGCAAGGTCAAAAATGTCAGACCAGAGAGGGCGGATGTAGGGACAGGACCAAAAAATATGGAAAAGGTCCCCCTCCAGGCCACAATTCCGCCAGCACATCTTCGACTGGGAGAGCCACATACCGTGGAGCTTCACCGGAGTAAGGTATAGCCTGTACAACAATTTCACAAACATTTCAATGTGGTTGACACATTTCGATATGCAGAAAGCCGACGAGAGAATCCGGTCCCAGTTGGCAGGAGATAGCATGTGCCTTTTGTTTATACTTTTGTATGTTACATTTACTGAAGAGCAGCAGATCCCTCTGCCAGGCCAGAAAAGCTTTTATAGTGTATTGTTGCTTTGTAATGTTTTTGTACTTGTTTATTTCAAGAGGGCTGGACTGAAGACTGAAGAGTACAGAAAGAACTCCACAGCCCTGTAATCATCAAAAGAATAAGGTAAAGATTTTAGCTGACTCGGGAGGACTCCGGAGGAAGGTGAGCCCTTCTTGAAGGAAACCTACCCCTGGGCCCTCGGCTGTATTGGGTGGGAGAATATGGACCACCTCCAGAAGAGAAGGAACGCTTTGCTCATCGCCATGGACTTCCGTGATGTTTTTTTATTAGTTTTATAATAAAAATAAGATGATAGATCTAAGGGCGACACGTTACTACAGGAGGGACCCCCAGGATTTCAACATCCACAACAGGGCATTATTAGGATTATTGTATGTATGAGCCCAGTCATTCAACCCTGAAGGCCACTAGTTAATATTTTCCCCCCATATCTATGCTATTATCAACCTCTTTACCTATCTTATAAAAGTTTCTTGTAAAACAAGTTTACTTACCTGAGCTGCCTTCTGATTGTGCTTCTGCTGTGGTGTGCTCTGAGTTGTTAAAGACGGTGATGTGACCTGGTGCCATGGCAACATGTACACAATGCCTAGACAAAAAGGTCAAGACACTATATATATGTGTG